>JXSR01S072746.1:95136-111816 GCA_000969725.1 Ophiothrix spiculata
CCCCCCCCCCCCCCCCCCCGAGTTCAAAACATGGATAGGGTCACCTTTGATGTGCCACTTGCCAAGATGATAGGCAATGTGTGATGCAGGAAATTCACGCACAAAATACTCGAGCAAAGGGAATGGATTATTAGAAATTCATGACGGAAATTTTTCCACAATTACACAACAATGGCCTACAAATGGCAACAAATAACCCCTGTCAAAATTAAGGAAGAGAATCCAACTATTAAAGGAAGTTCTATGCCTTTGTTTTGTAGTAAGGATCATCCTTGGTATTCTTTGTAAACTTTACCAAGTTTATCATTCCAATTCACTTGATAAATTGATAAAATTGATGAGACAACCAGTTAAGTTCTTTGTATACTATATCCTGTATGAAGCAGATTGGATATGAAATGGCTTCTGGAAATGAATAAGGCTAAGCTTTGTAGTGTCACTTGCCACTTTGGGGAAAATATTCAATACTCTATTAAAACTGAGTCATGGCACAAATACTGGCAAAGATGATGGATAACTTGTGATGCAGGAAATCCACATGCAAAATGCTCAAGGTGAAACTGGAAAGGGCAAGACGGATGCTGGGTAAAATCAAAGCAATGTCTGAAAGGTTTATATCCAATAAAGGAAAATAGCGAACACAGGCACAGAGGTAAAGGACATGGAGAAATTATAAAGAAGATGGATTAGCATTTCTATTTTGTCACTTGAAAGGAAATACTGGGATTGACACATTAAGAGAAAAAAAACTGGCTTAGAATTTTTTTTTGTCCAATATCAATTTATAAAGATTTATTGTTATGTCAAAATTGGTAATATATAATAAGTACTAAGATCAGGCTTAAAGAAAGTAAATAAAATATTATATAGTACAATGGAGCCAACACGGATAACTACTTCTAATCTACTACTATTCTACAAATATTTTCGACATTTTTGAAATAAATAAAATATTGTATTCCTAAATTTAAATCTTTAAACAACAAAATCCACCCTAAAACATACAATTTCATACTGTTAGAATAGTTGGATTTGTGTAAATAAACAGATAATACATCCTCTCTAGCTATCTACAAATACCACCACTGTGGAAAGCAATTACACTCCACTTAAGGTTGTAGAAAATCAAA
This sequence comes from Ophiothrix spiculata, assembly GCA_000969725.1. NCBI lineage: Eukaryota > Metazoa > Echinodermata > Ophiuroidea > Amphilepidida > Ophiotrichidae > Ophiothrix > Ophiothrix spiculata. Next base: position 96,267 of record JXSR01S072746.1, read on the forward strand.
TCACAAATCACTTAAGAGTATAAATAGCCAATAAATCTGACATCTGTAAGTGTTTCATATTTACAATCTGTTCTACAATCTTTGAAAAAATGTGTTGGGACACTTGGTTGTTTTTGACGATAATTTTAGTAAAAAGTGTAATTTTTACACTATAATTTTTGAATAAAGTTTAAGGTATGGCTTCAACCCTTCTTTAAGCCTGGGCCTCCCCTCCTCCCCACCAAACAATGTTGAGAGATGCCAAGACAAATTGCTACAATGGGGTCTGTCAACACTGAAGCGGGAGAGAGGGAGCTTATTTTAAAATTGCCGTTGAAAGTGTCCCAACAGTTTTTTCAAAGATTGTAGCTTTAATACTCAGCAAAGCAACATATGGACCCCCCTTCCTGTTTGAAAACTCAATACTGAACATAAAACCACAAATAATATCATTGATATGACATTGAGTTTATTGGTTATTTGTCACTGTCAACATGTTCTCAGGAAATGCATATGTCATGCAGTAATTGGCAACTGTAGAAAATGAAGGGGAACTGCATTATACGGAGTGTTGAAGCTTGGCATGTGTGATATATATTTGGATGAGTGGTTGATGGACCTCTGGAGGTCATATGATGGCTGATATCAATTGAGGGGTGCTCTGGCAAAATGAGAGGAAAGTCGCAAATTTCAAAATTGAGTTTATGACATTTCAATTCTCTATAATCTCAGCTTATATAACATGTCACACTTTCATACTCCATTCTGCATTTAGAGATCGAAATCCAAATCTGTCCATTTAATATATTGCAATAACAATTAGCTGTAAATCGATTTTAAAGATACCGATTACTACAGTGTATAATAGCAACACGCAATCAAATAACCGTGAATAATTGCTCTTCCCGGCAAAGTTGACCTTCAAAACTTTAGATATGGGTAAATCCTTATGCATGAAGGCGTTTTATGTCAAAAAACGAACTTTTTCCCCTATTTTTACCTTGGATGCCATTTATTCAAAATGTAGATTTGCGACTTTCCTCTCATTTTGCCAGAGCAGCCTACAATTATCTGTCAGACAACCAGACTTTTAATGCAAAACTAAACTCCTTGAAGAGCAAGCCACAAGCTGAAATGTCAGGCAAAGAGAGTCAAAGGAGATGCCAGTTTTCAAGAAATTTCCTAATTTCTGGAAATATATTACTCCAAATTTACATTTTTTCTTAATTTTCAGCCACTTTAAAGCTTTTTGCCAAAATTTACAAAGATTTTTTGGCAGGTGTCCGGATTTAAAGTGGTCATAACCATTCAAATTCCATACTAAACTATACCTGCTGGGATTTTGCAAAACAATAAATATGTGTTTGAGTAGAATATTAATTTAAGCCTGATATGGCCGAGTTGATATTGGCATGAAAACAGACAACAACTATCACAAATGATTTTCTTATACAAGTTGTCAAAAACATCAAAAAGATTAAAGCAAATTTATAAAACTATTTTCAAAAATTGTCAATATAAAATTTGAAAATAAAATAGGTTAATATTCATTTTCCATCTATTCATAATGAGTCTAAATTAATGCCATCTATTATCAATAATATATTTTAAACAGCCAAAAACATACTTCAAATGGCATCAATTGATTGCTTCATCTTCATTACAAGCTGATGACAATGAACTTCAGTAACCCACTAGAGCAGGATGAGGAATACCATTTGTAGATAGATGTGACCTAGAGCACATCGGACAACGATTTTATCAATGTGTTCTAGGGTGAAAACATAGTCGGCCTCAAAACAAAATTTTCGCTACCAAACATTTGGTTGTGACGTTAAAATGACGAGTGACTCCAAATAAAATAACTTCAAACATTGAGTTGAGACCAAATAAAATTTCGTGCTAGATTGCACATGTACTGAATTGCCATATACATTGCAACAAATGTTTGTTACCAGTTCATACTTTAAATTTGATGGTAAATATTTGGTGACGTCACGACCAAATGTTTGGTAGCAAAAATTTTGTTTGGAGGCCGACTATGTTTTCAGCCTATACTCAAATGTGTTTTAGGGCAAAACTATAGTCTTGAATGAGCTACCAAATGTTGAATACCACATGTCATTGTTATTACATTTATTTCAATGCATTTTCTTATAATGGAGGCTATATCATTTAAATAATAGTAACTTCTCCCAAAATCATTTACTTCCTTGAGTGTAAAAAAAACATATGAATTGCCCATGCTTTAAAACAGTCTTTAATCCCAAGAACTTCTCCCAAAAATCATTATTTCCCTTGAAATGTTGCAAAAACATATGACTTGAAGATACTTAAAAAAAATCATGTACTTAATGAATATAAACTTAGTCAAAATTGGTAAGAGTGGAGATAAATTGCTACTTGCTGTCAATCATTTGAAATGAAAACTAAACATAATTTTTTTAATTTCTATCTGTTAATAAGAAATCAAGAGGGCATAGTTACCAACTATAAGCATGCAACAACAACAAAACTGTTTGCCTAAGCCCTCTATGATTCTACTTCATAAGTGTATACTAGCTCTGAACTCAAGTAACCCAGCCAAACGACACAGGGAAATGCCCTTTGAATAAAGACATGATGTTGTCTTGTTGGACATTGGCTGTATACAGTACATGCTCCGATTATGACAGATGTAATTGATAGCTATAAAGACATTAAGGGGCTGTTATCCATCACAGGGGAATTAGAACAGGACCTGTTCTCAAGACAGAAATGGGGTTTCATATATCATTTCTATTTACAAAGTGTGTGGACAATTCAATTTCAACCTATGAGGCATTCAAGTTTATCCAATATTTCCTGGACTGCCCATACGTACTAAACAAGCAGTAGGGATGGCAATTATCAGGTCTGTGCAGTTTTGTTTTGAGTCCAGGCTAATGTTGTTAAAAAGGGAATGGGAAATCGTTGTCCTATTGTTGTCGCGCACTGAGCTAAAATAATGTACTACCACATTTATTTTCTAAACAAGCTTGGGTAGCAATCTCAGCATGGAAATCTTAATCAAAAAGAGTATTACTACCATTGTGTATGTTTTTGCCTTTGGATAGACATTTTTTAACCTCCCTAAAGAATTTTGGTAATTATGATACTGGTACCTCAAATCAAAATATTGAACATTTTAAACAGTGGTTTATATACTGCAGTACAAGGATATAATTACAAGAATAAATTCTGGCCATCTATTCACTACAAGAGTTTATTAGATGTTGTTCACTGTCAATAACTGAATAAGGAAAAACCTAATGTTTGTTTTTCTAACACCCAGGATAATTGATAGCTGTAAAAGAAATGGAGAGGCCCTTTTCAAACCAACCAGTAGGTGAGGTACAAATAACGTAATCTCCAAGGTGTTATTTATCCCCGTCTTTCATTTATGACGTTATCATAGCCCGCAGGAATGATTTAATTCAATTACATCTGAACACCTTTCATGATATTGAGTGATCACGTGGACAGAATCAATGGTACTATGTTGGGAAAAGATAAAGGTGTGATTAAATTCAAATTGGCCATTATTATTAATATAGCATTATACTGTAAATGATGCAGAATGTCTATGCAATGTCCAGGTTTTCTAATAAATTTTCATTCAGATTATTTAGTCTTCATAGCACTTGTGTTATGGCATGCAAAACCTGGACGCTTTCAGCAATAATTAAATAAATTTTAGTTTCTTATTTTGCTCTCACAATAAAAGTAAAAACTTTGCATTTGTTTTTCCTAAGGACTTTCTTTAAAAATCAAACCTACATTTCTTATCAGTAGAGAAAAACAGATGCCATAGGATTTTTGTCATTATAGCCATTCATCTTTGAGACAAATTTGAGACAAACCTATCTAGAGAAAAACAGATGCCATAGGATTTTTGTCATTATAGCCATTCATCTTTGAGACAAATTTGAGACAAACCTATCTCTGACAATGAAAGAGATAATTTTAATAATAATAATATATCACATTTATATAGCGCAAAATCTACAAAAAACTATAAGCGCTAAAACAAAAACAGAACAAAAGACAGAAAAAACAAACTTATGAATCAGGAAATGCTTGCCAAAAAAGATATGTTTTCATCTCACGTTTGAAATGCAACAAGTTGGAGGAGTTGCGGAGACTGCTTGGAAGAGAGTTCCAAACAGTCGGAGCTGCAAACATGAAAGAGCGTTCACCGGCTGCCTTCAAACTAACACGTGGAACAACAAGTAATTTTTCGGAAGACGAGCGCAGAGAGCGTGGTGGTTTGTACGAACACAAGGACGACGACGAGTACGATGGGAGAGTGGATTCTAAGTAACGAAATGCAAGAACAGCGAGCTTAAATAGGACACGGTATTTGATTGGCAACCAGTATATAAGTTGCAAAAACAATTATTTGAAAGAGGAAAAATATAATTCCAATTTACGAATCTACATGGAAACTGGAGTAGAAAACCAAGTTGGATAAGGACTTAGTAAACCAAACTCATGTGTGGCAATTGCATTGGCTGAATAAAACCATAAAGAATCAGCAGAATATGCACTTATCATTCTGAACTACATTTTAATAAACACCTCAGGAAAATCGCCTCTCTCTGCCATCACAAATTGGTTAAAAAATACAAATTAGCCCTGTTATTGCATTTTTGGTCGCACAAGCAATGCACCTTTGATCACCCAAGTATTGTGCCTTCCAATTCATAAAATGCTCGTACAAGCTTTGGCAATACACAACTCAATCCACAATCCATATCGACAAATTTTCTACATACACGCTCTTTTCAAACACAGGTACAACTTGCTCACACTTGCTTACACATACGTGACTAAGTAAATGTCATATTGTTTATTTCCAATAGTCATCATCTTATCTTTTCCCAAGACACTGGCTTTTGTTAAACAACAACATTTTAACATGGAGCAAACCATCAAAGGACTTTGTTTCTATTCCTAATATTTTGTTCATAATTCTTATGTGATAATCAAAACAATACAACAAATATTGCTCTACAAAGACATTGAAATGATGAATACATAAATTTACCCTTGACAACATGTGCTATTCATTTTAAATATACAAAACAAGAACGGGGAAAAAAGAAGACTTTCGTGTATATTCCATGTCTTGCTGCCAAAAGCATATATGAAAATTTTACAATGTGGGGTAGTTTCTTCCCCTTGTGCATAACCACATTTGCATTTTTATGTTGCATCTAATGAAGTAGATACAAAAGAGGACTCTATAGGGAATAGCATAATTCATATTTGATCCGTCATATTTTAATGTATATTTCTCTCTTTTTAATAATTTCTTAGCTCATTTTAGTCTCTATCAGTAGAACATTGTCATGTTGTTAGTATGGCAAACAGAAGCCTAAGTGGAAACAATGATCATTGTTGTTACTATTGCCAAAGGAATAATATACCATGCTTCCAATTACAGTGAGCGAAATTAAATTCATCTCTTCAATTGTATTTAAAAGATCCCTTGTGCTTAAATTAAAATGCAATTTTTAAAAGTAATAGATTCATCAGAATAGTTTAATTAATAGATAAATAAAATACAGGCTCTGATTTACAAGTAGCATTATGTGTGGGCGTAACAAGAAAATTAAAATGGACTCATCAAATGTGTCTTTCTATGGTGAGAAGATCTTTTTAAAAAGAAACCAGATACCTTTTAAGAGACATAGCACTAATTTCATTTCTTCTTAAACATAGTTATTTTAAAGTTCAATACCGCAAGTAACAGTATTTATAAGTAGTTTTGCTGCAATAGGTATTCTTTAATTTTTAACATCAATGTTTTTTTAAATATTTAATTGTCAGAAAATATGATAAAGATATGGTACAAGTTGAAATGTCAAATTATATGTTATAATTCATCATATCAGATTGTTTCCAGACAACTCTTATTCACCAGTGTAAAAACTACTTATACCCAGATCAAAGCTTCGATCAGATCCTTGAAATTAAATTTCAAGGAATTATTTCATTTGATTTATAATGATGAAATTCATGCAAGTTCAAGTACACCACTGCTCTTATCATTTGAACGACCCATAAATTCTTCATCCCTATAACGGTGCTTGTAGTAATGTAACATATTACAGCAGAAAAAGGTGTACAAAATCAATGTTTATTCTTATGCTTCCTGTAGTTACTTCATTACATCCCATCTCATCATTAGATAGATGCACACAACTAGAGTGTGGCATTAGACTTGGGTTCCCTTCAAGCAGGATAACTAAGGTCAGAAGATTGGATAACTAGGGCTTAGACTGGGGAGATTGCATAAGAATTGTATTGCTTCTTTGAACTTGTGAATGAACAGTGGCAAAGGATACCGTCAATTTTTAAGAGGAGATCAAGGTAATCTTAATAAGTCATCAATGAGAAAATCTGATAAATGAACAAGCAATGTACCTTTGGTCAAACAATGTACCTGCAATTCATAAAAAAACTTACATCATTGGTACACACACAACAACTCACTCATCAATCCATATCAACAAATTTTCTACAAACAAGTTCTTTTAAATAGCAAGTATAACTAGCTCACACTTGCATGACTAAGTAAATGTCATGTTGTTTGTTTCCAATAATCATCATCTTATTTTTTTCCCAAGACACTGGTTTTTGTTTCATCGCTTGAATTTTAACTTGAATATGTAAACCATCAAAGGTCTTTCTTTCCTGTTCCTAATACGTTTTCCATAATTCAATCATAATCAAACCAAAACCAAAATATAACTTAACAAAGAAATTACAAATATTTTATAACATAAATTTACCCATGGCACCAAATTCTAATCATGTTAAAAATACAAAAAGAGTGCGGGGAAAAAGATGTTCATGTATTCCGTTTACACATGTAAGCACATGGAAATTTTACATTGCCGGTTTGGTCGGTCCCCCGTGTCTAAATATACTGCATTTATTATATGTGCGGCTTAAAATAAAGTGGATCTAAAACAACCTCGAGAGATTAATAATGTAATAATTCATATTTGATATGTCATGAGTTTAATGTATGTTGTTATCTTTCCATTACCGTGATGGTTCATTTTCTGAAGAACATTTTTGTGCCGTTTATATTATAGCAAACACAAGCTTTAATTAATACAATGATTATTGTTGTAACTACTTCAAAAAGAATGATGCTGAAATTATATTTTATCATGGAAATTGTGTTTGAAAAGACATTATGTTCAAATTAAAATACAATATTCAAAGGGAATAGAATATATCCATCAGAATAAATGAATAAAAAAGTACAAGTTGCATTTGGGTGGGCGTACCAATTTTTTTTTTTAAAGTCCGATTAACAGATATGCACATTAGTATATGGACCAATATAGAAATGTAAATTTCCATGGTCAGTTTATATGAAACTTTATACTTTTTAGGATGCATAGCACTAATTTCTTTTAAACATTCTTATTTTATATTTGAGCACAAAGATAACAGTATTGATAAGTAGTTAAAATGCAAAGGATTTTCCATGGGAAAATAATGTTCAGTTTAGCATTGCACGTTTGGAGCATTCCCTAAGTTTTAAACACCTTATTTATAACTATTGGCCAAAGTATTTCAGCTTTACAGGTGAATTCTCATTTTCCTTATTTTTCCTTGTACGTTTTCTTCTAAATCTTTCCCGCAAAGTCATCCATTTGATGTGCTACGTCACTTACTTGTTTTGTAAGTATTTAATGTATTTAATGAATCTATACGACAGATAACTTCATCTCATTAGATTGTTCCTTGATTACCTCTTCTTCAAGGTGTAACAGCTTCTTATGCACAGGTCAATGTTTTGATCCATGAAAATTCAAGACATATATTTCATTTGATTCAAAACGATGCAATTTATTGAAGTTCAAGTACCCCATTGCTCTGTCACTTGAACGGCCCATGATTACTTCATCCCATCAACTAGTGCTTATAGTAATGTAACATATTACGGCAGAAAAAAGTACACAAAATCCAAGTTAAGTTCATTCTTCTTCTTCCTATAGCTACTTGATTACATCTCATTTCATCATCAGCAAGATGCACATATCTAGAGTGTGGGATTAAGACTTGAGATTCCTTCAAGCGGGATGACTAAGGCTGAGAGGAAAGACTAGGGAGATGTCATAAGGGTGGTACTGCTTCCTTTAGAATTATTGCAGAGAAATGCATAACAAGTGACAAAGGATATCATCAATCTTGAACAAGGGATAAAGTAGGATTTCGTCTAATAAAGTGAGTAGTTAAAGGAGTTTCCAAGAAAGTCACATGTAACATTCATGTGTTCTTGTTTAATTTCAGAAAAAGTGCTATAAAATTGTTGATCGCATAATGGGCAACCCTAGTTTTCACCCTGATTGGCCAGAATGGACCCATTACAAGAGTTTATTGCTCTGATGATCCATTACGTTGGTGGATAAAATTGAATACCAGAACACAATAATAGAGAGATTGCGATTACCACGTTACACGTGACGGGATACAGAAACGTGAGCACTTTTAACTCACGTTTACGTAACGGTTCACGTCTACGCGCAATACCATAGATTGCCTATGTATATTTCATTATGTCGCCCTCTCAGCAAAGAATTTTCTATTCATGCAACGATTGCCTAATGTGAATGTTTCATGATGTCGTCCCCTCTCATAATGGTCATGAAATAAGATATTTCTGATCGAGGGCGTAAATTCTTAAGCTAAAGAAATGATGTGCATCGCTTATGATATCTATGAATGGTTGGCTAATTTTCAATAGAACTCACGTACGTATTGAACAAATAGCCACGTAAAAAGAATCACTTCAAACGGTAATTTCAACATGTGTTGCTGCTATTCGCGCGTTTCCGTTCAGGGTATTGGCTTTCGCAAGCAGATGTGTAGTACTTAAAACTTTGACACAGAAGACAATGCAAAATCAGAAAATCCCCACTTACGGGTGTGTAAGTGTGAAGTTTGCAACCCATAATCTTTACAACCAAATGCAATCAAACCTCGATAAGTGCTGGATATGTATGTCTGTACATTATTCTTGCATGTGTTCATCTGATTTTGATATAGCTTTTATTTAAAACAATAGGGGATATCGATTAAGTTATTAGTATTCACGTAAAAGTGTACGTGAAATTCTGCAATACACGGTGTGCTGTACTGTTCAAGCAGGTAATGGTTGGCTGAATTTCAATAGAACTCACGTTTTCGTTCTCATTTTTTTGAAGAAATTAAAAATATATCTGATCAAGTTTACAATGCATGAAGAGGTTAAAGTGGTCCAATAAAATGCTGGTGCAGCCCAAAGTGTAACAAAAGATCATTCAAAGTACATTTATTTCCTCCTTAAAATTAAAATCATGGAAATTATATTCTCAAGGCTAGTAGTAATCTCTGTTTTATAATATCCCACAGGGTCAGGTAACTGGAGCATTTACATACGTGTCCTTATTTTCACATTCTCTTCAAATCCCAATTGACCACAATAACCAAGCAATTGAACGAAGCACAACGAGAAAATTGTATCACAATAACATTTCCATTTCCTTTGATCAAAATCAGACCTGAGAACTCTTTTAAAGTATACTAATATCCATTTCAGTATAGTTGACACACATAGATAGGAATTGAGTTTTCACATCCTCCTGAAATCCAACATGACCAAAATAACTACATATTAAGCCAAACACAAAGAAAAAAAATGTGCCATCAAAATATTCCAATTTCCTCTGATCAAACTCGCCAACTCCAGGGTAAATTTATATCTATATTGTGGTTGACACAAGGTCAGATCGATAGAATTGAGTTCAAGCGGCTGAATAAATAAATGAAGCATCGCCATACTTGGAAAAGATACACATTACAACAGTCTCTCTGGATGAAATGTCTATCCCATGCAACGTAAGATATTTAATGATTTTCAAACGAGCAATTCAGGCTGAGTATAGATCTTTCAGTATTTTGTTTGGATTTCATCCACATCAACACATACTTTACTATACCTTGACAACACTGACAAGCAAATGAGGAGAAATGTGCTAAAGCTTGGTCGAGGGCAACAGATATAATCAACTGGGCTACAAGATATGAAAAATAGATTTATCATTCTTATAAATTTTTCCAAATGTACCTATTTTGTGGCCATTAATTTGTTGGAGATCTTTCTTAAACAGACGAGTGATATAATTGAATTGACAACAAGTATCTAACGACAGTGATCATAATTTACCTAACAAATACAATTAATTACATCATTGATGACAAATTGATTAAAACCACCGTTCATCTGTATAAACATAATATTTCTAAGCATTTATTATTGAAACAGAGCAATCCAAGTAACAAGAATATAGGTATGCATAAGGTAAAGGCTGAATATCAAATGAATTAAAGAGGACAAAATATGAAAGAAAATTGTATGAGATCATTACGAGATGATAAACTGTCATGCCCACGATACAGACAATCAAGCTTTCTTTCTAAAATTATCTTAATATATAGGTCAGAATAACTAAGCCTGGTACAAAAAGATAATTGGATATACAAGATGGGTCAAAAAATCACCATAAAATGAGCACACAACTAATATCAACTAATAAGCTTAGACATCCACACTTGCCTCTTTTAGAAACCAAACCTCAACGGACTGACCATGGACGTGACAGCAACACATCAGCCACTTATTAATTCTGTGCATCGGTGATACCACATAATTGGATTTGGCATTTAGACTGTTTGTCCGCACGTCTTGAATTCCAAATAACTGGCAAATACTGTCCAAATGCCTGTGCACATTTGTACAAATCAAAGGAATGCTAACGTAGTGATGTCTGTTTGTCCACACATTTTGAAATCCCGATAAGAAACAAATACTGACCAAATACCTGCATACATTTGTACAAATCCAAGTGCACACATGTTGATGTTTGTGCATTTGTGATACCACGTTAAAATTGAATTTAGCATTCAGTGTGTTCGCACAATTCCAAAACAACAGACAAATACTGACCACATACCTGCGCACATATATCATGTTGCTGATAAAAAAATGCCTGTGCACACTTACTCAAGAAGCTTTCACACATTACGGTACTTACTGTTTTTAATTTTCACACACAAAATTAAATGATGATGAGGTACAACATAATACAGATTTTCAATGTGTAAGTGCCCATTGAAATAAAAAATGAACCAACAAGAAAAATTTAGATCTAAATTCAACAGCTATCCATTTTTGCATCAGTCATGTTGAAGTTAAACGCATTTAGTTTGTGGTAGATAAATTGATTACAATTTTGTTTTACTTGATTAAAAACAAATTCTGAATACATCATGATCATTAATTTATATTTTCCACACTGTTTATAATATTTGTTCAGATTCTCATACATTTTTGGCTCATGAGGCAATCTCAGCTCATATAAAAGGGCAAACCGTGTTGCTGGATCCGTCGAAACAATTACAGTTAGTGCAATTATCTCTATCTAAAAGATTTATTACATTGTCTCATTTTCAGCTATCATACCATGCAAAGCAAAGCCACCTGCACGTCTTACCAGACTACCCTTCCGATCACCCCCGTCAGCCACAAATTATGCACATGACAAAACATGCGACTCAAAATCGTCTTTGCAACAAAACAAACCAAAAAAATCCAGCCTGCAGTCAGATGAACTTATTTTAACACTTATCTACATCTGCTATGCAAAAGCATGATCACAGAGCTAGAAAATTACTCATTTTGTATTCCAATTGATTGTGCCAAATAGGTGTATAGAAGTGATGCGACAACGGAGCACCAATGTGCCAAAGTAAATTCCCCACAGAGGTAAAATAATCAAACCTTTGCAGAAGCACAAACTCACAAGGATTTCCTTGACATTGAAATATTAGGTAGAATAACATCGGCGTGGGGCTGCATTATGACTGGCAACAGACACAACTATATATGCAGCTACTATATGAATAAAATGCTCAAATACAGTTCCAGCATGGGCAGTGCTAATTTCTAGAGAGTTCATAAAAGAAATGTCACATCTGACTTTTACAAAGGTTTCTTCACATATGGAAGATTCTACAAAAATGGAGAATAAAGTCACCATTTTCATAAAGAGATAAACCTGAAGTTAAAATGTGACCCGTCATATCGAAAAGGTACCTTAAGGTCGGCAAAATCAAAATTGATTTTTTTGGTCTCATCTGTAAGCTGAGATTTAAAGCTTTAAAATGACACCTTGATTTTGGTTATTGGATGTTCGGTTGCGAAGTTACACCCAAATTTGTAAAAGGCATCGGGCTGATTCGGAAAACTATAGTTCTGAGAAAATCAAGTGTAAAATTGTTGTACTTAGTAAATCTTGAATGGAGAGAGGATTTTAAGCTTGGTTTTTAATACATTTTTTTTTTAATGTTTTGGATGTTGGAACCTGATTAATATGATAGAGTACACTTCAATGATAACATTTCTGATGTAATTAGAAATTCGACCTTGGACGTGATTTTTGACTATGCTTAACTTCAATGGCCCGTATCTCGTAATGTACTATGCCGGTATTAAGGTACCTTTCGATATGACGATCCACAAATTGTCTTGAAAATTGTCTTTAAAAAGTTGTCTTTTAACAAAAGAATTCTGATAAAGTTCTGTATGTTTGTGTTAGATATGTTTTTCTGTTTTGTATATATTTTTAAGCGCTTAGAGATCTTGATGGAAAGTGCTTTAAAGTACATTTTTTATATTATCACTTAACATGACAAAAACAATGGAAGCAAAGAAAATGTAGCAAAAAGCATAAGGCATTGATTTTCTAGGACAAAGACAAGACATTAACATGTTATATTATTTAACATCTTGCTTTTTAATGAACGAATATCTGCTTTTATCTAAGATTGTCAATATTAGTTAACGTAATGCTGATTAGTCGCTCACTTATGGAATCCTCACTTATTTCATAATTACTAATTTTTTCCACAGTTTGTCATTGTAATAAGAACCTGTTGTTTATGAAATATATAGGAACCACTTCATCAGTTTTATCACTCTTAACTAAAACAAAGCGAATACCACGAAAAGAATATATTTTACATTACTGTTTCATTAAAAAAAAAGGGTCACACTCATCAAAGAGGAGATGAAAACATAAATCAATTAATTTCTGATTAAATCATTATTAGCCAGGCATTACCAATCCTGTTCTTTACATGCCCCAAAACCTACATTCATCATTACTGCGATGTAGAGACAGAAATGACAACTAATCAATTCAATAACACTTACCTAATGTATCCAATAGCAGCGACAAGGATAATATGAAAAAGACAAGAAAAAAGAAGGAAAATTGTTAATAGGGCAGAAAATCATCAAAATTAATCACTCTGTTTTATATATAAACTCTGATAAGCAATAAAGATTCAAGTGCCATTAAGCTTGTTCCATAATTTATACAATGTTTGCATTCAAAATAACACCTCATACATTTTCTTAATTAATGAATCGCCACCTGCTTCAATCATCCAGTTATTGCTCTTCATTAAAAACATCGCTTGACAAATCCATCAAAAACTGGGAGTGCTTTTTACTTAAATATCCTCAAATGATGTTTCATAGTACTTCAGCACACAATTTAGAATATTTTAATACTATATAAATGATATAACTCAGCAATTACTATAAATATTTATGGCAATATCAATTCACTTCTTGATAAAATGAGAGTAGGTGCTGGATGCCCATGAACATAATAAAAAATTCAAAAATAATGCACTGTTTATTTCCATATCAAAGTTATAAATTTGCAAAAAATATTGTAATATTCTGCAAAAAATAGATATCCTAAGCAGGGTTGTCCCTAAATCTGTGCCGCTCACAAAGAAAGAAAGAAAGGGTTTTTTAGGCTGAGCCAAGGATAACCCAAGAAAGCCTCTATTGAAGCTTATTTCCATTGGGGTCCTAGATCTTTCTTTCATATTCAAATTTAGTGCAGGAGGAAAACCGGAGGACCCGGAGAAAAACCTGCGGAAGCGAGCATGGACTGAAAACCAAATGCACACACAGCGCCAGGATCAGGAATCGAACCCGGGACTCCATTGGTGCAAAGCAAGGGAAACCACTGCGCTAACCCGCTTCCCCTAGGGGGGTCACAGGGGGGAGTCATATTCATAATCTATTTTTGTGAGAAAGGGGACTTTTTTAATCATTGCCTAAAATTGATCTATGACCGTTATACCAAATTTCTATTGAATTAGTTAGGCAAAGCATCTAACCTCTCAGAGTGAATGAGTCGACATGTGCAAAAAAACTTTTAATGAAGTGACACAAATATAAAAATCTACTATAATTATTCGTTGAAAAATGAGCAATCTCAAATAATTATCACTTGAACAAAACAATCAGACGGCTTTTGCAAAAGAATTGGAAATTTTTGATCCAATAAAAAAATAACTAAATAATAATTCTTATTCTCAATTCATGATAGTATAACTGACATGTAATTATGTAATTAGGTTAAATTGAAATGCTCTATGAAAAAAAACTGCATTTACTGAGATAAAAATAAACCCTTTCAAGTTTCCAGGCATGATTATCACTTGTAATCAGACATGTTCATTCGCATGGCTTAACTCAGCAGTACAAATTAGCACAGGCTGCAGCTACAATATCGACTGCACAAAACGCGATGTAAGACAGGTTACAGTAAGTCGATAAGTATCTAATTTGTGTTTTAATAAAGCTTATCTACATGTACATCTCTCTTATCGAGTACTGCGTCATCAACTCCCTCAACGGGACATGTCTCGCTTGACCATCGTGTGTATTTCAAGTTCTTGATTGATTCTAGGAGCATAAGTGTAAGATTAAACCTTAGTACATCACTACTGGACAGGATTTTAAGATATCTTGTTTACTGATTGAGATGTCTATCAATACAAAACAAAGAGAGATAGAAAATGCTTATACCATTAATACTCAATGTATTTGATAAGTTTAATATGTTGAAAAGAGGGGTTAAAGAAGGCATATTACGCTGAAAGCAATATTGCAAAATCACTTGAAATGATGCATACTCATTCTGGGTTCACACCAGTAAATAGCTGGCCTATTCTTTTACATGTTGTCATTTCCTGACCAAATGACTATCTTTGCATTTAAGGTGAATTTTGATATGGGTTATTGGCTTGATTTTGCCCTTTTCAAAGTGGCTTCTGTTACTTCAGCCAAAATTGCACAGTATTTCTAGTTTGCATGTGTGGAGGAATGCAAAGAAAAAATGTCAAAACTCAGCCAAACCATGGACTACGGGCATTGCATTGTATATGGTCAGATGCTGAGGAAAGATTTAGGAAAAATATTTAAATCAAAAAACAATGACCAATCTAGGGTCTTATTAAATTTTTCCTTATTTTTTTAGGAACTTCGACAGTGGTTGGTTTTCAGCGCTAATTTTGAAACACTAAGTTGAGGGCGACATTATTTAGTGAAGTGCATCCTTCTGTGTTGTTTTTATGATATTGGCATTATTGTATTACACTTTAAAGAGTACTTAAAATG
>JXSR01S072746.1:133135-154075 GCA_000969725.1 Ophiothrix spiculata
ACAGAGGTAAAATAATCAAACCTTTGCAGAAGCACACACTCACGAGGATTTCCTTGACATTGAAATATTAGGTAGAATAACATCGGCGTGGGGCTGCATTATGACTGGCAACAGACACAACTTTATATGCAGCTACTACAAGTGAATTGGATGCTTCAATGCAATCTCAGTATGTACATTGCTAATTTCTGGAGATATCAGAGGGAAGGGCATATCTTGACTTTTATGCAACTCTTTTCACATATGTAAGCTTCTACCAAAAATTGAGAGTAAAGCTTAGAGTTTGCACACAAAGACATACCTATATACTTAGTAGTAGCTTATAAGGAAAAGAAAAAAATGACATATTGCAGAAAACATAGGGATTTGTTTTCTAAGAACAAGTCATTCACTGGTTACAAATATCACTACAAAGCTTGCATTTTAAATCTGTCCTCATCAAAGATTGTAGGCTTTTTAACAAGAAATTGCTTTTCCTGCCCAAGGAAAGCAAGAACCAATCTATACTGTATCCCAGAATGACACCTTTTAAAATTTCAACGCCACATATTTTTACTAAAATAAATACGCCATAAAATGGAAGTCGGTGACGATAATTTGTCTCCACTTGAATTGGTGCAAAAATGACCAAACATTCAGCAAGTTCTTCATCAAGGAGAAACATTACGCCAAACCAAACAGATACGATTTGTATAGATGACATCCATGATCGCATACTTCTGCTGCAAATTACCAAAAAAAAATTTACTACCTCTCAAAACTGGCAAAAGCGTCAAACTCCACTGGATCTTCAAAAGCTCACTTTTATAAAACTAATACATGAATTTGATTCAGTTTTGCAGTAGAGTACATCACAAATGGCTGTCGCCAACTTGCACAGTTTGGTTTGACTTGTTTTTTGAACTGATTTTTGATTTAAAATTTTATTGTTTTTTCTGGGACACACAGTTCACTTCCAACACCCTTATGACCTACATACTTCCCTAATACAACATACCAGACAAATATAACAACAAATCAATTCAATAACACTTACCTAATTTATTGTATCCACAAGCAGCACAAGGATAATATGAAAAGACAAGAAAAAACAAGAAAAATGGTTACTAGGGTAGAAAATCATCATTTAATTACATTTTCATAAGCAATAATGTTTCAAGCGCCATTAAGCTTGTTCCATAATTTATACAATGTTTGCATTCAAAATAACACCTCATACATTTTCTTAATTAATGAATCGCCACCTGCGATCTTCATTAAAAACATCGCTTGACACATCCATCAAAAACTGGGAGTGCTCCAGGGTATAGAAAAAAATTCAACCTTTCTGGGAACTTTTTTAGTGCTGATGAGAATTTTCTGTGAGATTTATGAAAAATTGTTAAAATTGCTCTAAAGAATCATTTGTTTTTGTCAGTAATTTGACATTAACCCCCAAATTTGGATTATTGGCTCATTCATTTGTATTTCAGTATTCAATATTGCCAGAAAAAATCATCTGTAGTCAGAAATTTTTGTTATTATTTGATTTTATATTAGTATTTTTTTTAAGCTTATCGATTTTTTCTGGGACTTCAAACTTTTTTCTGGGAACGGCGCGGCCGCGTTACCGCGGATTTCGAGGCCCTGGAGTGCTCTTTACTTAAATATCCTCAAATGCTATTAAATAGTACTTAAACATACAATTTAGAATATTATAAGTGATTTCGCTGGGCAATTTATATAAATATTTATGGCAATTTAAAACTCACTTCTTGACAGTATTAGAGTGGGTGGCTGGATGCCCATGAAGTTGATATAAAAATTCAAAATTAATACACTGTTTTCATTCATTTCCAGATGAAAATCAAAAATCCACAAAAAATATTGTAATATTCTGGTAAAACTGATATCTAAAAGCATATTTTCCAACCAATTTTTCATATTATTTTTCTATTAAAACTGAAGAAAAAAGAATAATAGAACTGCAATATCTCTAAAACCATATACCTTATTTAGATCTCCAGATTCAGATCAAATTTAGCTTGCTTGACTCCATTATATTTGCCTTATTTTCTATTGCATTCTGTGTTATCAACTGGTTTTTACATTTGATCAATTTGATACTGGCCAGCAGAACGCAGTGATCGGCAGGAAGGTTAATTTTGGAGTAAAATCAAATTGCGTATGGGGATATGCAAATGAAATTTTTCGCAAAATGCAAAATTAAAATAGTATTCAATTATTGGCTAGAAAAGGACAATCTCAAATAATCAGCACTCAAAAGAAATCGATCAAATTATGACTAATGCAAAAGGATTGACAATTTTCATTAAATAAAATATAACTTGATTATGATTCCAAATCCCTATCTTAATGATTATTACAACTGACATGTAATTATGTAATTAGGTTAAATTGAAATGCTCTATGAATAACTGCATTTATTGAGATAAAAATAAACCCCTTCAAGTTTCCAAGCATGATTATCATTTGTAATCAGACATGTTTGTTCGCATGGCTTAACTCAGCAGTACAAATTAGCACATGCTGCAGCTACAATATCGACTGCACAAAACGCTATGTTAGACAGGTTACAGTAAGTCGATAAGTATCTAATTTGTGTTTTAATAAAGCTTATCTACATGTACATCTCTCTTATCGAGTTCTGCGTCATCAACTCCCTCAACGGGACATGTCTCGCTTGACCATCGTGTGCATTTCAAGTTCTTGATTGATTCTAGGAGCATAAGAGTAAGATTAAACCTTAGTACATTACCAATGGACAGACTTAACAATATCTTATTTACTGATTTTGATGTCCATCAACTAAACAAGACAGAGAGATTTAGATGTATATCAACAAATAAGAGGAGATGAGAAGAGCAAAAAAATATATGTTGACAGGAATGAAGGGAGGTGAATAATATTACTAACGCTTTCTATTACATTTTGTTTTTTTGCAAGTCCACAATTGGCTGAGCATGAACACCCAGACAAGGTTTGCTAGATATCCAAGAGTAAAATACTTCATAATATTATTATTTTTAAGCACTCTTTGTTTTTGAATCCCATAAAAGGCTAAGCGGGCATAGACCTAGGCATGCTTGATATATCCAGTGGCAAAAACACAACAATTTTAAAACTTCAATTTCATTTTAGAAATGCAAAATAATACATCATTCAAAGGTAAACCACTACTTTAATATTTTGAACACATAAGCAACAAAAGTTCACAACAGTTTATTCATTTCATTACAACTTAAGTGCATTTTATCATATCTATACAGACACCCTCTTACTGCAATACAAATTAATCGGCAGAAAAGAACTGTTTGTTTGCAATATTGCTTAATTTATTCCGATACATTTTTTTCTCAAAAGCTAATTCACTGAAACGATGCGTAAACATGACCTTATCTAGCCTTGGGCTATATCATGGCAAAATCAGGTTAGCAGTGAAGTAATTAGTAAAAGTCTGAAATATTCATGGATAGCATTAAAGTATCAAGATGAAAATGAATGAAATCAAGTATCGGATGGATGCGATGGCTGACAATGTTCTGTGGTTTGCAAAGGAATCCAGGAATGTTGATGCCCCAAGTTAGCTCAAAGCGGACAGATGCATCTCAAAACAGTTACTTGAAATCCTTTCTTGGCACCCTGAGATCAATCTCCAACAATTTGTATTCAAAAAACATACAACTTAAAATGTTACCACATGCATCTCTCCCTTCCAATTTTTTTACACATAATTATTGCTACAGCAAAATAATATGTGTCCCGCCGGGGCAAAAGGGTGCAGTTGTCGGCTCCTACATGTTGCTCATTGTAGCATATCTGATGCATACAACAGGCCCTCGAAATCCGCGGTAACGCGGCCGCGCCGTTCCCAGAAGAAAGTTTGAAGTCCCAGAAAAAATCGGTAAGCTTAAAAAATACTAATATAAAATCAAATAATAAAAAAAAATTCTGACGACAGATGATTTTTTCTGGCAATATTGAATGCTGAAATACAAATAAATGAGCCAATAATACAAATTTGGGGGTTAATGTTAAATTACTGACAAAAACAAGTGATTTTAAGAGCAATTGTAAATTTTTTTTCATAAATCTCACAGAAAATTCTCATCAGCACTAGAAAAGTTCCCAGAAAGGTTGAATTTTTTTCTATACCCTGGCATACAAATAGCATACATCAGATATGCTACAAGGAGCAACATGTACGAGCCGAAGACTGCACCCTTTTGCCGCGGCGGTCCACATAAAGGCTTTGCTACAGCTACTGCCAAAATAATATACAATTTAAACACTTTCCATTCTAAGTATATATAACCTTGATTATATTGAGCATTGAATAGAAACAACTGTATGTGGCTTATACTTCAAAAGCCCAAAGTTTTCCTAAAAGGTTTAGATCCAAGCTATGTACTTGTCTAAACATATGCCAAAACACATTACAATTTGCAAACTTGTAACTTTAGCTAACATTTCAGTTTTGGAAATGTCCCCTATTGACTGAGCAGGTATAGACCTGACCAATGTTAGTTATATCCGGAGACTGTTACAGAGACACATTACTACATATTAGAAAACATTCAATATCAGGTTAAAACATTTTTTAACTCCATAAATTTCAAGTAGTCTTGGTTTCCCCTTATCTTACAACTAATTATGTGACTAACAACAAGACCGTCATTGGATTACAAAATACAACTTGTTCTCTTTTCACACAAACATAAATCAGTGACTTTACCCAAAATTCAAAAAAGGATTCTGACCTTATTCTCCATACACATACAAGCATCTTTGCCTTACTGCACATGCATACAATCAGGATCCCTCTCAGTGGATAAGCCATCAATCAATCCATGTTGATTCTTATTCCCACCAGTTTCTTTCCATTGTGCATGCATGCCAACAGACATGGCCAACTCAAACTGCCTTCATTTGACCTAGAGGGGATGGCTCTATAGCGATTTGTCTACATTGCCTTTGGGTTAGACTGGGTCAACCCTTTCCTTCTTAATATGATACAACATGTTGTTCCCAGATGAGAATTTTCAGGGCACATTGTTGCTTCTCATTTCTCAACTCTATACTAGTACTAAAATAGAAAGAGACCCATATGCCTGTGTGCTATATTTGGATAAGAATTTTAAAAAAACATCAGCAGCAATTTCCATAAGAACGTATAGTTCTTTCTCCATTTTCAAAACGCACAATTCAGGTATAGACCCAGGCCAAGCTTGGCACACCAACATGCCTCAATGGATAAGCCATCAATCGATCCACTCTGTTTCTTATTCCCAACAGTTTCTTCCTACTGTTCATATACGCCAACAGACATGGCCAACTCAAACTGGCTTCATTTGACCTAGAGGGGATGGCTTTAATAATCTATAGTGTTTCCCCCATTGCCTTTGGGTTAAAAAGTATCAACCTAGATCTTCTTGATTCAATACAAAGATTGGCTCCAAGATTTTAAGTGCACATTGTTGCTTCTCATTCAACATAGAATGAGACTTACTTGCCCATGTGGTGTTCTATATTTATAAAAAAAAGTCAAAAAACATTAGTTGTGATTTCTCCATGAAGTAATGGAGATAAAATGCTTTTTCATCACTTCAGAAAGTGGTTTCTTACTGGAGAAAATGTTCAAATCCAACAAACATCCATATGTGAAGCAGCATCAACACTAAGCTTATTCAACACTTTACAAGACTACCTAGAGCTTGCTCAATATGACAATGGGTGAAGTAACCCATCTTTTAGGTCAGCACAGGTAATCTTCCAAATTATTCCAGATTTACACTTTTCTTGCAAATATTTACAGATTTCTCCTGATTCTCTTCATTTTCCTTAGCTTGCATTCCTGTTTTGCTCACTTTTGGTCCTCTATTCCCTGTTTCTTTCCACATGTTGTCATAATACTACTATCGCGCAATTGGGGTGACTATATCACCGAATAGAATCATAATTTACAGAACTTATAATCACATTTCATCAGTTTCTATACTCTGTAAATCTTCTAAGTATGCAACAAGCAGCCGATTAACGCACATACACCAATATGACCAAACAGGGAATTAAATAAGTCTGTATTTCTCGAATCATAACAACATGCAAAATCTTGCTGAACATTCAAATGAACATATGTGACGCGTTACATCAAAAGGTACAAGTTGTCTACCTTGGACAAAATTGAGATTTTTGTGTTACTTGTAAGAGGACAAAATAATCTTTAAAATGATACATTGCTTGTGAAAATTGAAGTTTTAGTTTCGAAGTTATGATGAATAAAGACGGTTGTTTTCTTATTATTTTCTTTATAATTGACAAGCTTAATTGGCCTGTATCTCGAAACTTGCTTGGCCGACAACTTGTACCTTTTGATGTAACGCGTCACATATGTTCAATGTTTGTCCATGTGTTAACAACAAAATTAGCCCAAAATAATACCAAAATCATGAACAATTCAGGTGAAAAAATATTAATATGAAGTGATTTGGCCTTAAGAAATCCTAATCAATCATTACTAGTCTCTTACACAACACAAAAGCACCAGTTCACAATGTTGTAGAATACAAGGGATGTGCTATTGATCTTGTAACAGAGTCTGATTGCTTGTTGCATACTTCAAAGTTAATAGAGTATAATTTCTTTACCACAATAAGTAAAAATGGCAATCAAGCTTACATACTGCAACCACTTTATTGTACAACAATGAGTTGATCTCAATATGAATCCAAATCGCTGTCAACAATGAGTTGGTCTCTATTGTAAGAATTGAAGACACCAGAACTCGCAAATGTAGCTGCACACGACTGCATTCATAAGTCATTTAAATCTGTAGAGTTCAAACAAACCACACATTTTCCGATTAATATTTTCTTTCCAAGACATCTATTGCATTTGGGAATAGTCTGTCAACTTATCAATCAAATACACTTGGGGTATAGATACCACATCTGCAGACGGAATGTAGAGAAGTCGCTTTCTGACGAGTGTATTCGGATATCAAGAAACTTGAACAAACTGATCTATTATATTTCAAACAGTTGGTCAAATCGCTTGGGATTTGTTGACCAAATTAAGCATCTTGGTAAATTAACACTGCAAGCTCTGATCAGGTTAAAATTTCAAATTAAGAATGTGTAGAAACCAAGTTCAAATTTATTGTGGACAAATGAGTTAAAAGTGAGTACGCCAAGATTTCCTTCACTTGTTTGAGTTGAACTACTTTATCAAATGAGAAAACAAATGAATGAAATGGGTGTCTTGTATGAATACAGGAAAAGCACATCTGTGACCAATCAATTGTTAAAGTCCTTTATTTGGAACTTGATAGGAAAACAATAAAAGTAAACAACCCTGAGAAAAATTCAAAATTATACAAGATCTTGACCATTTTTAATGCAGTCATTCTGATAAGACATTCTACTCTTAATACACACTTGCACCTGTATGTGTGAGAGGCATAAAACACTTCCATTAACCATACTTGCATCCCAAAATCATTTGATGAACAATAAAGAAAATAAGCCATTTCTCTGAAGAAAAGAACCTCACATACCAGACAAAAATTTGAAAAACCCTTATTTTTAAGAATTGCCCTAAACAAAAACCAACAAATAGCTTAGCAAACCTGTACGGTCTCGAAACGTCATAGCTCCCAAAGTGAGTATACTCGGATATGACTTGAGAACTCTTACCTAATTATTATTATACTATCCTGTTGAACCTCTTTAAGACAGCTAAGCAAACCATATATTTTTACTTTAATTACAAAACTTTCTATGATGATGGAGCCCGAAGTACTGTTAATTTCTCACATGCCACCATGAAACCATCTTACTTTTTACTAATCAGTGCAAAGACAATTCATTACTTAGACCTTTTATCTACTAATCTATATCAAATGGTAGCTTTCAAGAATCTAGTAAGAAAGAGCAATCTATTTAAATTACACCCTCTCTGTGTATCTCTAAACTCTGAGACTAACCTCATTTACTAAGGCCAGGTAAAAAAGAAGATTAGTTTCTTGTCTCCCAACCGCATCAAATTTTGCTGCCACATTAAGACTTTATCATGAGGGGTAGGGGAAGGATTAAAATAAAAAAAATAATAAAAAGACAGAAATTATGGATTTAGCTGTCAGAACCTTGATCACATAATTTAATTTAATTTTGATTATGAACATGTAAGAACCTATTGCCGAACAGATATTATATCTTTCATCTTTGACTTGAAAAGAAATGTCATTTGGAAAAGAAGAAAAAGATACCCTTATCACCTTTTATGAAAAAAGTGAAGTACAAGGAACTAATCATTTTGGAGGGAACTAATCACCACATTTCTTACCTGTCTGTCAGCTGTTGTTAAAAAACAGTGCTTTAAAGAATTTAGTTAATTAACATAAGTAACACAACTTGGTAAGAAATAGCAATTTCTCTAATTGACTCTAATTGTGTGCCTGTGACTGGTACCAGAAAGAAAGACAAAACATCAAGTGAGAAGCTGTCATCAAACTCATCAATATCACCATGAAACTATATGTGATGACTCGCCCCGAAAAGGGGGACTTTGTGGCATGATACTTTTCGAGAAACTGGTGAAAATAGGCAGCCAAAAAGTAAAGAAAATAATAAGAATTTCCAGCAGATTTTCTGTTGTAAAATTTGATCGCCTTGATCAATTTCAACAAGTAAGGTGTCATTTTAAAGCTTATAAAATTCTGTAACAGATGAAAAGATAAAATTGATATCATATGCAAAGTCCCCCCCCCCCCTTTTGGGGTGAGCCATCACATATCCCATTATTGAACAATGATATTGCTTTAAAGTAATACCATAAGATTTTGATTAAAAATGGTTTATAGTAAAAACAGCATAAAATGGAGGAATGTGACTATCTAAAAGTGTTTTCAAGTGTATTTTGTGGAAAAAATTGTTTTGCCCCCCAAAACTGGATAAAAAGTGTATGCATGCTTTCCTATACTAACACATGTGGAATTAAATTCGGGATCCGGAATTTAATTCAATAAATGGCCATAACAGAAAAAGTAAGCATCATTGAGCCAAATTGTTTGGAGGGTATTCATATCTACCCAAAACAAACCCAATAAGCTCAAAAAATCAAAAGTCATGGTTGACAGGGGGCAGTTCATTCTTAACACTTTATAGTATTGCTTTAAAAGTGCAATCCATGATTTTAATGCTAAAACAGCTTGTATCGACTTAAAAGATGAATGTAAAAAACACTTCAATTGATCCTGATAAATTAAATAATTAGATAATGATACTTTTTCTCAGGAATCCAAAACAAGAAACGTTTTGAATTTGCGACAGATGTAAGTCAAAACTTCTTAACAAATAATCTGAATTTAATAGGTGAGGAAGGTTATCGGGCAGTGGATCATGGATCACCCCTTTAATATATAACTACTTTATTTCATCTTTTCATCTGTATCCAAAAATAAGAAGCTCTTAAGAACGCGCATAATCAAAACTTACATAATAATGAATAATGCTACAAAACAAGCAAGGAATTTCTACAGCCATTCAATATTTAAAAAAAAAATCTGTGAGTGGTGCCAGAAGTGGGGACAAATGTCATTGATGTCATCATGAAACTTACAGGGACTAGCCTAGATTCCACTTAGAATTAAAAACTTATGGAAATGCTCTAAATAAAGCTTAAAAGTGTAGTAATATCCAAAAAAGTACACAAATTTACACAGAAACGACTCAAATTGAAAGATAACTAATTTGCAATATATCATTCTTTGATGGTGGTGTGACTATCTTGTGTTTTCTGAATCCTAAATTTGTACCTCAGATCTGGATTTACCAGATAAAAAATCAAACAAAGCTCTCAGAGATAATTTAATACATATTAAAAGAGAAACAATTTCATCAAAAATAATTTGTTTACCCATCACAAGTATTTAAATCTTTTTAAATTTTGAAACTAGAAACACTGTTGTCACATCTTTTTTTTTCGCCGGCAAAAAAAAATTAAAGCAGGTAAAGAATTGCAATTTTCTCCAATATTCCTAAAAATCATGGAAAACTACTTGTAGGTTATATTACTATAAACATGTCCTACCGATTCATGTATAAAAATATGTAGGTAAAAAATTAGTGGGAAGAATCTAGGCCAGTCCCTTTAATCCCATCATTGATTGCTAGCCAACTGGAAAATTAATTGCTTGCTGGTGACTAAAGTACTAAAGGGTGGGCGGTGCATAGCATGGAACAGTGGATGTCACGAAATACAACCAGACAAGGGCAGAGTAATATTTATGACACAACTTGGAGTGTAATATTGTAGGTGAAGACAACATAAGGCCACGAAAGAAAAAAAATAGGTTTGTGTCGGAAACCGTTTGCAAACAGCTATGCGGTATGCATTTTTTTATTTTTTTAAAGGAAATTCGCTATGTGGTATGCGATATTTCTTCTTCTTTTTTTTTTAATTCTCTAAAATTTTGATCGCCCAACGTATATGAGTAAAGTACTCAGTTTTTAAGTACGATCCCGCCTGTTTTAACTATGGGGGTAAGTCTTGACAGTTGAAATAAAATATAAAATTTTAAGTAAAATTGCAACAGCAAATGGCAGCAGCCCGGATGCGGTCGATCGCTGGATTACTCTCAATAAAAAAGAGAGAAAGACCAGCGCATAGCTTATACATAGTATTAATGCAAATGTTGATTTGTGAATTAAAATCAAACCAATTTGTTTCTCTCTTAAGACAAAAAATCACACCAAAACATCATTTTTCTATGTATTTAAATGTAATATTTCTATGTTACATTCTACCAAACAATTCATATGTGAGGTCTAACCACTTCTTCTAAGGTCAAATTCATTCTGTCCTTTGCAGTTATAAAATATATGGTTACAGCAGAGTCTGCAGTTGCAGCCTGGATTGGGGTAGATGTCATTACGAAACATAATCCATCAAAACATGACTGAGTGGTATCTTATTACAAGTCTGAATGCAAATGCTCACTGAAATTACATGAATACAGAAGCATATGGATTACCAAAATATGACATATGATTGATGTTATTGTAGGTCTTGATTCCATGTCATTTTGTGATAATCATCATACAAAATTTCATTTTTCTACTATATATATTTGTTCACTCAAATATCAGATTCCAAATAGTAGTTCATGTTAATAATGCAGGGATATCTCAAACAATGTGCTCTGACATACCTAATTTTTGAGTTGATACTTCAACCCATGTCTGTCAAGAATAGCAACAAATATACAGGTATATTAGCTTAAGGCCGCTTCAAAACTAAATTTCAAATAATGAGTTTACCATCACATTTTCCCACATCATAATGTGTCAAATATTTGAGCCCTTGTGAAATTCACTGAAAAGTTGAAAATTTGAATAGTCATTTTTTTAAAGCAGGATGTATCAACACAATACATTTGACAGGTTTTCCCATCACAAAATGACAATTCACAACATTTTAAAGTTATTATACAGGGTTAGTACACTTTTTCACTTACATAATTCAAGGACTTTAAGGACTTTTACAAGAACAATTAAAGGATTTTCAAGGACTTTTATCGGAGAAGGCCAGCGAAATATGTTTCAACAAAATACTTTTGTTTCGCTCATTTTTGGATAAAAATAATTGCATGGTGAATTCTTTTGACATATTTATTTTTAATATTTCTGACATTCAACAATTCAAGGACTTTCAAGGACTTTTTTTGGTAAAGTCAATTTTTCAAGGACTTTCAAGGCCTGGAAAATGCAAAAAAAAATTTAAGGACTTTTGAGGACTTTTAAGGACCTGTACACTTAGCCTGTTATACCTAATAATCCTCTTATTCAAAAACACATTTGGGGAAAGTATTGTATATTGATTTAATCATGAACTCAAATTACATTGCGTCAATAGTGCCTTCAAGATAAGTCATTTATATAAACAATATAAATAAGATAGATAGTTTTTTAATTACCAAGAGTTAACCCTCATTCAACATTCTTTATCATGTGTTGAAATCAGTCATAATGAAAGATCAAAGAGAATTATTTTTTAAATAATTTATATCATCACTTGCAGACAAAATACTGCTAGCTATAGAATACACCTTGAAATGTTGTTATCAATATTAAATGTTGCAATAGTTCAATGATCAAACAGTATCTCTATGAATATCAAATACCAGGTACACCAAACAGCTTGACTATACACAACTTCAGTTTGGTAACGATCCTGTCGATTATTTGGGTCACACTTTACGTATTTCCCTCCAGGCTAAACCAGTATAGGATATTTAAATAGAAAATCATTATCCTAGGGCTCCAACTGAATTATATTGATGTATGAATTGTTGATAATTAAATCATATTACCAATACATCAGCTTTTATTGCATCCAAACTACAGGCATGAGTAATCTCTTTTTCAAACTGCATTATGAGAGCTATTATACAAGGTGATCTCTTACACATCAAACTAATGGTCACTAGAAAAATGCAAATAAATACACTTGAATAAATTCTAAATGAAAATATGTGTACATCTAGGCGCAACTATCTATCCAGTCCTCCAAATACCTAATTTGATGACAAATCATTTGAAACATTAGACATTTCAGACTTGAATTGATTCCCCCTTGGCAGATTGAAACATGAGATCAGATGCTTCAGGCCAGAAATACTTTTAGATACATTAAAAAGAATGTAAGGAAGGAAACCAAATTTCTACTTTCATTATTTTGAAACATCCAGATCAGAATCCAGAAATCCAGATCAATTCATGTTTCCATGTTAGTAGGTGAGATGCATCAGTATCGCTTTTTTCAACGCATGAAGGGGACTATTTGAACACCAAGTAAGAGTGCCAAGTGCATATTCTCATGCGAACGTTAGAAAGTTAACAAAGTACAAAAGTTCCCATGTATTATCAATTTGCAACACTCAATTTATAGTGTCCTGTCTTTGGTCAAAACCTCTTGAAATAGTTCTAGACATTTTTTGCAAATAAAGAAATACTTGACAATTCACAAATGATTCTCTAGCCCATTCATATTATTGGCATTTTTCTGTCATTGGCATAAAAATGACACTCAGAACAAGGGCAAAATTGGCAACATGTGATGCGGCGATACTATCCAATATAAATTTGATTGTTAGATACTGAAATACGCCAATTATGGGAATGGTCTATATGCAATATGACAGAACCTCATTCATACCAAATTTGGTATCACCTTAAACCTTACACTTGCTAAATAATTAGAACACAATCTGGATCACATTTGTGACCCGTCATATCGAAAGGTACCTTAATACCGGCATAGTAAATTACGAGGTACAGGCCATTGAAGCTGGGTATAGCCAAAAAATCATGTCCAAGGTCAAATTTCTAATTTCATCAGAAACATTACCTTTAAAGTGTATTCTATCATATTAATCAGGTTCCAACATCCAGAAAATAAGACAAGTGTTTTAAAAACCGAGATAAAAATCCTTTCTCCATTCAAGTTTTACCAGTTCAGAAATTTCAAACTCGATTTTCTCAGTACTACAGTTTTCTGAATCTGCCTTTTACAAATTTGGATGTAAAGCTATGCAATCCAACATCCAATAACCAAAACCAAGGTGTCATTTTGAAGCTTAAAATATAATCTTTCAGATGAGACCAAAAAATCAATTTTTATTTTGGGACCCTTAAGGTACCTTTCGATATGATGGGTCACATTTATAAAACCTATCTATCCATTTCAACATAGCTATTTGAATCAGGTTAAGTAATTAATATTAATAATCATTAGGGTAAAAGAGGTAATTAATAATCAATCATTTTGTGATGTACAAAGTGCTTTTAAATGTCATTAAATGTCCTGTCAAATGGTTATCCCAGTAAAACATTCAAGCATTTTGCCAAAAACAAATTTTGAGGGAGCTCAGTCAAATTCAAAATCAATACACAGAAGATGCAATTAATTAAAACGAACAATTCAATGCAAGGCTAATGAATTTCCAAATGTAACTATGTGTTTATCACTTTTTTACAATTCTTAGCCATAGAGTCAAGAAATAGATTGCTAAACACAATATTGCTTATTGCTGAAAAAATTGAAAAGGGGGGGGGGGACATGCAGATCAATGGTGAGAAGCAGCAAATAACCTTTGCCAAGCATCTCCCCATGCAGTGAGGTAATTTTTCCCCTCGTGCTGTCATGGTTGCTTGGATTTCCAGTGGATGCTTCTTTCCATCCTTGACTTGTAACAGGTTAACTGCTTCAGCATAACACTTGTTCATACTTGCTAGTGTTCTTACTAAAAACTCCACTCGAAATTGTTTTTACAGAATCCTTAATCCAAGAATAAGGGGTAAAGATAAATAAGAAAGAAAGAGGTCTCAGACACCTGCAGTTTCTATGCAACTAATGATCAGATCCTGATTCATAGGATTCAGATAGATAGCCAGGACAAAAAATAAAAGGGGCAGTTTTGACAAACTATAGGGGATATTGGACACCCGGGATTAGACAACTGAAAACCAGGCCAACCAAGTATTACAAGCTGTACCTTCAAGACTTGAGCATTTATGCCTGCAGTATTTACACTGTGAAGTCACATCACGCATTTTACTCATAGTCTGGATCTATGAGGAAAAAAACTCAAAATCTACTTCATACATGATTCATCCGACATGTGATCCGTACCATTTTTCATGAGGTGATTTAAAGAGTGCAAAGTCAATCAATTAAGACATACACCAACTTATTGTGACATGGCATATCCTGCATAAGACAACAGACCATGTCTTTTCTTCAATTTAATACAATCAAAACAATATATACTTGAGCAAAAATACACAGCCTCCTTTCCGGACTTTTGATCTAGTTTCTGAGAGAGTGGACCCAATTAAATGCTCTGCTTTAAAGACTTGAAGAAATAGAGCGGCAATTGAACCAAGATATTGATGTGAAACCTGTGGATTAGAGACAGTTAAAGAGAAGAGAAAACATATCTTGAAGACATGCTTTGGGTAACTATGTTGGACAGTTTAAAGACAATCCATGCTAAAGTTGACAAAAATATCTTGGATTCCTTAACAAACATAGCAGAAAACATAGTGCCAACATTACTTTACATATACTACTATAAATTTCATATAAATACCAAGCATTTAACTAGATATTGTATCTAGAAACTATTGGACGTACCATTTCCCACTTTTGCCCCTAAATTTCATGAAATCCCTTGATATCCTCATCCACAGTGAATCGCCTTCAAGTTATACGAAGTAGTATCATAGATGCCTTGTGAGCAAGAGACTAGCACCTGTATCTAGAAGCAAGTCCTTTGATGGCTGCTCCAATTCACAGATTAGATATGAAACAACTGTTTCCCTCGAAACTGAAATACCAAGTCCTCAAAATAGAACAAACATGTTTGGTTCAAAACTGTTCTACAAATAAATCAAGGAATAGGATCACTTAGTTCTATACTTTTCCTTATATTAAAATAAACCACAGGAGAAATCATGTCTATTAAGCCTACTATTTATTTAGGTCAAACAACTTGGACACATATGTATGTTATAGTAAATAACACATCTTGTTTTGGTCAGCTGGACAGAGTCACGTGTCATTGCAAAAACCTAAATTACACCGACAAAACATTCTTTGCAATATATCATTTTCATGTGTAGCCTAGAAGTCTCAATACAAGTGGGTTTGATTGTGTCTTGATAACAATTGTAGAATTGTGAATATACAGGGTATATCAAAAAGAAGTTTACAGTGATTAAAGTGACTCCATTTTAAAAAGTATGATACATTCTTTAAATTTGTTTTTAATTATAAGTAATAGAGACCATTATCTTTCCATAAAAGAAAAAATTACAGTCGTACGACAACCGAAACGAAGATTATGGCCAATTTTGTAAATTGTAAATAAAATCAGCTGTGCAAAGATTGTCTGGTTCCACACTTACAATTTTGACTGAAGTTAACATCTTTTAGCTAAAAAGAAGATCAAATAGGACGAAACAAATAACTTCTGACGTTTGGAGGCTAAATCCTATCCATTTTTGCCTTGCAATTACAGTTTGAATAAACTGACCATTGCCTACCATTTGTATCATTTCATTTACGAGGTTATTTCACTCTCCACACATTAAAGAAAACAACTTCCCTAGATACTTAAATTCAAAACTGTCGTGGCATCAGTAACGGTTTTCCAATAATACTTGGTTTGATGTCCTAAGGTCTTTTCCATAAGTGTTAGTTTAAGCCAAAGATATTAACGAATTGGTCGACATCTTTTGATCAATGTTTAAAACTAATTGCTAAAAGTGAGCCCCAATCTGACATGCAGGTAATGTTAAAGGTCTCTACTTTTGATAAAAAGGGAAAAACATAAGGATCCATAATTATTTTTATTGACTTTGCGCAACCGGTTTTATTTACAACTTACAAAATTGATCATAATTTTCGTTCTGGTTGTCGCACATATGTAATTTTTTCTGTTATGGAAAGATAATGGTCTCTATTACTTATAATTAAAAACAAATTTAGAGAATGTATCATACTTTTTGAAATGGCGGCACTTTAATCACTGTAAACTTCTTTTTGATACACCCTGTAGAGTAATGATATTAGTGGAGTGATTGAGATTAGGAGACTTCAATTTCAAGTAGTTTGCAATCAAATCTTGGGAGTACTTGTAGTTAATATAAGGTACCTAAAAATCATTAATATCTTAATTGCGCTTGTTCATGAATAGAATGATGGATATTACTACTATAGAAAATGGTCTTGATACAGCCCTCGCTATGTTGGAGCGGGCTTTATTTATCTAGAAATTT
Source organism: Ophiothrix spiculata (assembly GCA_000969725.1). NCBI lineage: Eukaryota > Metazoa > Echinodermata > Ophiuroidea > Amphilepidida > Ophiotrichidae > Ophiothrix > Ophiothrix spiculata. The sequence continues at coordinate 149,977 of JXSR01S072746.1, forward strand.
TTTTTGACGGTGGGTATTTTATTGTATAAAACTGTAAATGAGTGCAATGAATGATCCTGAAAAAAATACTGCATGCAGAAATCAAAGTATTTGAAACTAACTATTAGTACTAAATGAATATATCAAAAAGTAGGTCAAAAATACACGATAAATTAAGAATTGTTTTAACTATTTGGGACTGGCTTTCAAACCTCAATTGAAGCCAAATATTTCATTTGCTAAAATTAATAATATATCCCATCAAATGCCCTTTTGTAGCTAAGCTTATCACTCTGTTCAGTATTTAAGTGAAGCATCCATGATAGATTTTTTAAAATTCTGAAGGGCATTCGTTTCAAAGCAGAGGGCAAACAATTTTTAAAGGCAATAACATGTTGAAAACAGTGTTAAGAAAAAGGACATCAATGTAACTGGTAGAGGCATTTGGGCAAATTGGATTAATAACACACTTAAAATATATGCTGGAAGTATCAATTTAGGGTACACAAATCAATAATTACATATGTCAAATTTAGGTTATTTAAAAAAAAACAAATTTTTCTTACATATGGAAGGCGGGCGTATACAGTACACACCAGGTCAGCTACTTTTTATAGTCCGCATAATACTTCAAAACATAACATGAAATTGAAAGAAGAATGCAAGCTCCTATCATTGATTAAGAACATATTTTCAACGACCAACATCACATGGTAGTAATTGTTCACAAGAGAAACCGTGCCCTTTTGCTAGTTTCCTTCCTAATATCACAATGTCGCAGACAGAAATATCTGGAGGATAATTATGTCCTCTTTTGACCAGCTGAATAGAGAAAGAGAGACTCACAACCATACGACTGACCATCGCTAAGTCTCAATTCTCTATATCATAAATGTCAGATCAACCAATTGAGACATTCCTTTAAATTGTAATGAGAAATAACATGTCTGCTGCTGTCCACGTCTTTACATAGAAAAAGATATTACAACGATATAAACATTTATATTTGGGGTTTTGTGCAATGATGAATGATGTTACAAAAGAAATTTTTCATTTTACCTTAACACTCATTAAATAAAATACAAACAGAATTTAAAATGTAAAAATTGCAGATTTTGTTCTTGGATACAAATGTATTTTCATACACTAATAGCAGCACATGTACTGTTACTACTCAAGTGCAATCCTGTGCTTGTTCTCTAAAGAGCACTTCAAAAATACCTCCCATGGATTTACAATCAATTATGACAAATAACTATTTCTGATATTCCTCCTTATATCTTCAAAACCATTTCTCGTTCAAATCATACATTTGAAACAAATCTACCATCCAATTAAATGGTGAGAAACATTGCCAATAGGAGTTGTGTTTTTAAATGATGATAACTCTAATGACATTTTCAATTCAGCTCACATTTCTCCACATCTCTACAGTTAGGATGGATGATTGCATGAATGGATATTGGCATCTTGTCAGCTACTATATCCTCGCATCGATTGCTAAATTTGATAATCGAGGCATCTTTTTTTTTTCTTTACTCAGCTTATTCATTTAGATGGAAATAATATTCAGAGTTTACGTGAGATTCCAAATGAACAGTGTGAAGTAATTTACATTTTTACTCAATTCTGAGAGAGGTTTATAATAAATTGGATTCTTCAAATGGAATTGGAAATACCCTTGAGTGATTTGTATTTGCAGATGTGGTTGACTTTGTTTTCTCTTATTTAAGTGTGTAATTAGTCCAGATCCATATATATGTACAATTTTCAAATTTGTGAAACATAATTGCTTTGAACAGGTTGGGTTTTATCTGTTGTTTGCTGTTAAAACTCCTGAAGCGGTTTAAATTATGGAATATCATTGAATGCTTTTATGGAGCACTTAATTGTTTTATTGGAATAGATCCTATTCCATTTTTGTGACAATAAAGAATTTAAGAATTGGGCTTTTATTTAATTGGTAATTATATTAATAGAGAAAGAACTTGGAAATCATGGTTATATTGTCTATTTTTCTATTTCAATCATATTCCTTTCCCTCTGTGTAATGTACATTGAGGATACCTGTAAATTTGGTAATGTTACCTACTTAAAGGCCATGTCACATGTCACACATCACCGTACCGTGCGAATAACGTACAAATAAATAACGTACACTGGTTTAGTAATTGATTACATGTACTTCAATGACCAAACCAGTGTACGTTATTAGTTCGTTATTCATACGTTTCGTGATGTGTGACAGAGCCCTATGCGATTGAAAATTTTATCTCTAATATAACATTTCTCCAATTTTCAGAAAATAGTCACAGTGGTAAGTTTGTATGGTTCTTGTAGCACAAAAAAAAAATTGTTATTTGTGAGAAAAGTGAAATTTAGAATTTGCAATGATAAACATTCCTTTAAATCTATTGGATAAAATATTACAGATGTGCTGTTTAGTTTTTAAGAGCAGTTCTTTAATAATATTACTCACCACTGAAACCAAACCCCCAATTTATACATTATATTTCCCTTGCTATGTTCAAAAAGATTGCATAGCAAATTGTCTCTTATAGCAAATTAAAAGCTTTATCTCAATCAGTTTATCCTTAGCTAATGATTAAGATTTAACGATGGTCAGTTGTTGTATCACTTTGAGGCTTTCTCTATCTCTCTATTCAGCTGATCAAAAGGAGACATTTATCCTCCAGATATTTCTGTCTGGGACATTATGACATTAGGAAGGAAAATGGCAAGAGGGCACGGTTTCTCTTGTGAACAATTAGTAACATGTGATGTTGCTTGCAGAAAATATGTTCTTAATCGATATTGGGAGCTAGCGTTCTACTTGTGTTTGCGTGTAATATATTGAAGTAATACTGACCAAAGAGACGAGCTGACCCAGTGTGCACTTTGCCAGAGACTAGCTGACCTGGTGTGTACTGTGCAATAGGCTATACACCCGTCTTTCATTTCTATAGGAAATTTAGTTTGGTAAGCCAGCAAAACACAATCTAACGATATTCTAAAATGAAATAAATCTATCAAATTTAAATTTTAAATTGAAAATAATGTGATTGAAATAGAAAAATGGAAAATAATAATAACTAAATTTCTTTCTCTTTTGAATAAAATACCTATCAAGTATACAAGCCCAATTGTTAAATTCCCTATTGCCATAAAAATGTGGAATTGGATTAATTCCATTTGAACATTTAAGTGCTCTGTAAAAAGATTCGATGATATTCCATAATTTAAACCGCTTGAGGAGTTTTTACAGCAAACGATATATCAAATCAAATCCAACCTGTTCAATGCAATTATGCTTCACAATATTTGTAGAAATTGTAGAATTCTATGGATCTGGACTAATTATATACTTTCATAAGAATAAAAGTCAAGCACACCTTCAGCAAAGACAAAATCACTCAAGGGTATTTCCAATTCCATTTGAAAAATCCAATTTATTATAAACCTCTCCCAGAATTGAGTAAAAATGTAAATTACTTCACACTGTTCATTTGAAATCTCATGTAAACCCTGAATATTTTTCCATCTAAAAGAAGAAGTTGCGAGGAGAAAAGAGAAACAGCATGCTTCGATTATCAAATTAAGCAATCGATGCAAGGATATGGTGGCTGACAAGATACCAATATCCATTCATGCATTCATTCATCAAAATGGTGAGATGGGGGGAAAATGTGAGCTGAATTGTAAATGTCATTAGAGTTATCATCTTTAAAAACACCAACTCCTGGCAACAATTCTCACAATTTAATTGGATGGGAGAATCGTTTCAAATCCTGCATGATGTAAATGAGAATGGAATTGATGATATAGGATGGAATACAGATTTATCTCGTGTTTTTGCCCCACAATGTAAGAGAAGTGGTCGGCAAGGTACTTTCTTTTTACTATGGAAGAATCTTACAGAAATGAGCAGACAATTAATATGGTCGTTCAGGACTATAAGGCAGATCTACTAATTCAAATATATGTACATACAACCTTCCAGCATCAAAATAGATTGAAGTGATATTGTATGATTAATGGAAGTATCTAATATGCTTTTATAATTGAACATTCTCTGTTCTACTTTGTACAACAGCTTTGTCATTATTGATTCTATGCAAGG
>JXSR01S072757.1:9633-23210 GCA_000969725.1 Ophiothrix spiculata
TGCGAAAAAACACTTGCGTGTGGTCATCTATGTCGCCGAGAATGTGGTCAGACGTGTTCAAGCAGCTTTTGCCAAGAACCATGCGAAAAAACACTGGAGTGCGGTCATCCATGTCGCCGTGAGTGCGGTCAAATTTGTTCCACCAGATGTAAAGACCCGTGTGCCAAGAATTTACGTTGTGGTCATAAGTGCTTACAACGATGCTACAAAACATGTGAAGCTTCAACCATGGTAAACCATCATGAACGTGTGTGTACTCAAGAAGTTCAAATTATAATCCCTGGTTGTAAACACGCGGTAGCAGTTCTTTGCCAGAACAATCCCGAGATTAATGATAAATATAAAATGTTATCAAATGAGGTAAGCAGTGGTCTTTTGTCTCGTTTAATGACCAGACATCACAGAATAACAGATACAAAAGCGCCAACATACCCTGTGTGTAAGGCACAATGTTCCACAATCATGCCATGTAGTCATCAATGTAGCAACCAATGTGGAACGTGTACACACAACAAAACAGATCAGGAGCAAAGCGAAGCAATTAAACCATGCAAGGATCAATGCAGAAGAGTTTTGGGCTGTGGTCACATTTGTCACGAACTTTGTAGTAATCCATGCAAATGTGACATACATGTAGATAAAGAGCTTCCGAAATGTGGACACAGCAAGCGAATGAAATGTTCAGACGATCCTGAAAAGGCTTTTTGTGATGAGAAATGCTCCAAGAAACTTGAATGTGGTCACTCATGCATGAAACGTTGTCGAGATCCATGCCAGAAAGAATGCCAGCAAATGGTAACAAAAGTCATGCCAAAATGTGATCATGAATTGAATATAGAGTGTGGAAGGAAACTTATTGATGCTCGATGCAAAATGAAGTGCTCTCAGACGTTACCTTGTGGACACAACTGTAAAAACAAATGCTATGAAAAGTGTACGTCAAAATGCTATGTCAACGTTGAAAAGGAACTAGAATGTGGTCACAAGGAACGAATAGAATGTTGGAAAACAGAGGAAGACGTCAAGTGCCAAGAGAAATGTACAAAGAAATTACAGTGCGGACATTCGTATCGGGGGCTATGCTGGAAATTGCAGGACACGAAGTGTTCAGTGAAAAAGAAGGTCATCAATGCCGATTGTGGCCATAGAATGTTTATCAAGTGCCACCAGAATATCACCGACGTGACATGCACAGGTCCTTGTAATAAGAGACTTCCATGTGGACACAAGTGCAGGAATCTGTGCGGCGAACCATGTGAAACTAAATGCCAAGCTAAACGGGCGGAGACTATGAAGGATTGCCAGCATCGCCAGCAGGTACTTTGTCACGTTGACGTAAAGGATCACGTTTGTCAACAACCTTGTCGAAAGAGGCTAAAGTGTGGGCATCAGTGCGTAAAACGATGTGGTGAACAATGCAGTTGCGGGAAAACTAGAAATGTAAAAATAACACGATGTGGACATATGCAGGAAGTAGGTTGCGGAATACACGTTTCTAATCACGTCTGTCAAGAAAACTGCCGAAACACATTGAGATGCGGACACAAATGCACAAACATTTGTGGTGAACCGTGTGTGACTCAGTGCAACCACACACGTGAGATCTTACTTCTGAAGTGCAAGCATAAGCCGATGGTACCGTGTCATATACATCCAAAGGATTTCAAGTGTACATCAAAATGCAAGAGAAAACTCCCGTGTGGTCACTTATGCCAAGAGGTTTGCGGTAAACCATGTACAAAAAGCTGTCAAGAAGTGGTGAAAAAGAAACTTGCTAAGTGTGATCATAAAAAAGATGTGAAGTGTAGCGAGAACATAAATGATGTTGAATGTGAAGTTCAGTGCTCAAAAAAGCTAGAGTGTGGACACAAGTGCATTGCTTCCTGTGGAGAATTGTGTAAATGTAATGGCAAATGTCCAAAACGTCTCCCATGTGGTCATTGGTGTCAAGAGAAGTGTGGAGAACATTGCACCAAGAACTGCACCGTCAAAGTAAAAAAGAAAATCCAAGAATGTGGACACGAGTTACCGAATGAAGTACCTTGCTATGTAATACCCAAACGATCCGATTGTAAGAGTCTTTGCAAACAGAAGCTGCCATGTGGACATACATGTAATCAGCGATGTAATGAATGTACCGGTCATACCACTTATGCAACAGATCGTCCCTGCCAACAAGTGTGCAGTACTCTTCTGAAGTGTGGACATCGGTGTCGTGCCTTGTGCCATGAATGTTTAGATGGTCGCTTACACAAGCCCTGCAACAATCAGTGTCAAACAGTACTACTGTGTGGCTGCAAGTGTCAACGTCAGTGTAATCTGTGCATGAATAACTGCGGTAGTTGTAGAAGAGATCACCGTGCGCGTGGAAATTCCGAAACACGTTGTACGGAGCATAGCAAAACACCCTGCGGTGAAAAACTCAAATGTGGTCACAGTTGTATAGGTCTCAAAGGAGAAAGCTGCATCAAACTTTGCAGAATATGTAACAGAAAAAAACTTCAAAAGTTATTTCCTCAAAGCAAACTATCAGAGGACTCGTGTTTTATCAAGTTAACTCCATGTGGACACGTTGCCGAAATATCTTCCTTGGGAGACGAATTCAGAGCTTCAAAAGACTGTTATTCTATTAAGCCAATTTGTTGTCCGAAATGCAAACAAATTGTCGATAATGGCCGATTTAAATGTGTTCTTTCAGTTTGGAAGAAGGACGTAGACTCAATAAAGTCCATTGTTGACGGTGACAAACAGACGGAGCTCAAACGACTGAACTTGAAAATTCCTTTTACTGTATACGCGGACAATTCATCACTGTATTCTGCTGATCCCGGTATTTGGATTACGGAAATAACAAAGCAAGCAAGTTGTTTCAACATTCCACAGAAAGATGAGAAAGGATCCGCAGATGCTAAAGAAAGCACTTCAGTGAAATTGAAGATTGATGAAACAATTGAATCAATTATCAAAGTACTCAGTCAACAGATGTCAAAGAAAAGGCAACTAACCGCGCAAATGGTTTACGATATTGCGCATGAAATTCGTCGTGTCTGCTGCTGGATGGATATCTACCTTATTCTTGACAATGTTGACAAAATACTGTCATCTGATAGTTGCACCAAATCTGTAACAATGATGATCGATGGGATTGTCAGTAGCATGTCAACAGGTGGCAAGTTTACAGATTGGCAGTTCAAAGATGTACAGAGAAGCATAGCGAAACTTCAAGTTGAAGTTTATGGAAAGGATGCAAAGCAAAATCACCATTCAATGTCCCTGCCTACCGAAGACCGAATGCATTGTATAGGTAGCTTTGCAATGGATGATTGGTTCAAGTGTCGCAATGGACATTATTTCTCTAGAATTAGATCCTCCAGCAGAGCAAATGGAAACAAAGGCACCAGGAGATGTCCATTTTGCACACAAAGCACAGAAGAACCGTCTCATAGCAACAACAAGCATGATGTAGGACAAGAACAACCAACAGAGTGAAATGACATCAGATGGCATGACTGAACACACATTTAGTAAGTTGAATATGTTATGTTTTGTCCCCATGTCAGATAATGTCAATCCTTACGATGTAAATTGACTGCATATCGTCACGCTAATAAAATTATTGCCTATCTATCATTTTGACAAAATTAAGAAAATGAAAAAAAAAAACCAGTCTATTTCTATAGTTGGTTATCTTATAAAGTGATATTTCTGCCTAACTGACTACGTGTTATGAGATAAGCAGAAAAAAGAGACATTTTAATGAGCTAGGCAATTTTCATTTTGACTTTGCAGAACATGTTCAATGCATATTATGAAAACTTTCCATACATTTGTCTCATATGTAATAGGCTAGGCACTACATAAGCTATGCACAAATGTTTTCAAATTTGATTCCCCTGTACAAAACTTGATTGTCCTATGCTAACACAGCTAATAAGCTATGATTGGACTTAACCATTTTTCAGAATAGGGGTGTTTCAACAGTGAATTCACATGGCAAAGATACTAAACAAAATAAAAACGCCGGTAAACTATTTGATCTTCTGTAGTTATTCTTGTATTACCTTCAAGGTAATACGCATGGCAATCTAAAAATAGAAACTAGCGGGTTCTACAAAGTACGGATAGCGATATGGGACATTTTTCATGATGAAATTTAGCAAAATATCTATGATTTTGCTCAGATTTCAGTGTACGTAAGGGGTGCTGAGGTTTAATATAAATGAAATCCGCCGGTAAATTATAACTCTAATGCCCATGGTTGCCGTATGAAAAATATCCAGAAAACTCTAAGGTTCTCAAAAAACTAGAGCTTAATGGGGGCTTGTATATAGAAGTTACAGCAGGTTTAAGTGCTTCAACCACTATTTTTTCTTGGGTTTTATAAGCACATTCATCAAAAGCGAGCAATTGAGACAAAGTTTTCCTAATCAATTTATTCTGAGTGTGACATTTTTTATTTACTTACAGCAGCTTACCTTAATCTAAAGACTCTGATTTATTCAAAAATCCCAATTTGGTCAAAATGTTAGGAAACAATTTTATTAGGGTGACGATATGCAAACTAAAATAACGGGTTTTTTTTTTAAATATTTTAGAGGTTTAATGTTATAAAAATTCAATTTTTTTAAATGATATTGTTTAAAAAATATGGTATGTTGTTATAGATAGAGGTGGTCAACAGAGCAACAGTATAATTTGCATTTTGAAGAGAGAGTTTGACAATAAAGATAGGTGTCAAACCAATTGCTTTTCCTTGATACATGTACTTGAGAGGCTGTCCTACCATAAAAGGTAAAATAAAATGTTTGGATGTTTAGAAAATGTAGCCACATTTTGGTTCAAAATAGGAAATTCAGATTTTACACTTTTGATCACATTTTTATCGAATGCAATGTAGATTGTTTACTGAGAACCTGTTGAAAAGTTCCATGCACTTCTTTCAATATCCGTAGAGGTTACCGAAAGATTGTTTAATGTTGCAAAGTTTATTTCAAGATCCGAACTTTTAACCTTCTTGATCTCCCCAGGAAAAATTCCCAGTGGAAAAGCACACAAGTAAACCAGCTGTATAAAACCAGGCTACGAGTCTGCCGAAGTTCATCAAGCACTCCAAGCCTCAGCATTGTTATATTGTCTCCTTGAATAGTGTATCATTGCCTCCGAGTATCCAAGTGTCATCTAGTATCCTTCTGCATCAAATAGAGCAATTCCGCCAGAGAGAAACATGATGGTGCGTAAGCCTATGCGACCAGAGAAAAAATTGAAAGCAATTCCCTGTTGTGACTATGTTTTCGCATATGCCTTTAATAGGAAGTTCTGATTCAGTGTCAACTTGCTGTCTATAAAATCTTCACTGGTGCTAACGGAAAAATATTTTATGTATGTAATGACATGACCGTGACGACTGCTTTCTGTATAGAAGCATCATGAAGAGCAAGTTCCACAAAGAAGAATCTGGTAGTCAAAATGGTACTTTCTAAATGGGGCGCTCTACACGGAGTGCTGATCCAGATGCAAACGCATCTCGGAGATGCGCATCTCCGAGATCCGCATCTCCGTAGACCGCTTTCACGTACGCGTGCACTGAGTGCTGTGCAGCAGATCCGGATCTGACGCCCGTATAGCCACAGTCTTGCTGCAAAGCGGTTTACGGAGATGCGTTTTCATCTGGATTTGCACTCCCGTGTAGAGCGCCCCATTAACACCTGGAGAGACTGTTGTAACGTTATGCCCTACGGTATGTATCTATTGTTTAGGAATAAATCGTTGGAGGATATTAAAGTATGATAGTCGGCGGACAAAGTTTGTTAAGTCTTATCCAGGACTAGGATCAGTGGATCAGTGCTGAGCATTTGGCGCACCGTCTGAATATCGGGAATATCTATTTATATATAATGCGTCATCATGGTATGTGATGTTAGTTACATCATATCCAAAATCTTGGACGAGATATTTCGATTTAATGTTTTGATGCATGACACTTTCAGTTGGTATTAGTACCTTTGGGATTGTCAAACGTGAGATTCTCCAATTGGAAATATTTGAACAATGTACTGTAAATTAACTGTATTGTGCACTTAAGCATCATCATGTACATATACCGTAACATTACTAATAGATGAAATGCGCTAAAAGTTGAGTCTCCTTACAAAATGTTGTAAACATGCAGTTGGTATAACATATTTAGTACCTTTGGGATTGTCAAACGTGAGATTCTCCAATTGGAAATATTTGAACAATGTATTGTAAATTAACTGTATTGTGCATTAAGCATTATTATGTACCGTAACATTACTATAGATGAAATGTGCTAAAAGTTAAGTCTCCTTACAAACTTTTGTAAATATGCATACATGAAATTATCCAGTGGGTATGCAAAAAAGTTAAATGCATTTTGACTTCAATTTCGTAAATACACAAAATTTTGTGCATGGCGCCTTATTATGTAATGTTGATTAGTGAATGAAATGTACACTCTTAGAAAGGAAGGATCAAATATGAGACAAAAAGGATCAATTTTGATCCTTTTTAGGTATCAAATATGAGCTTACCCTTTAAGGATCAAAGTGATCCCAAAATAAGGATCAAAATTCTTGATCCGAAAAAAGGATCAAATATTTCTTATAAAAAAGATCTGCCTAAAAACATCTCACTGAAGTGACCCTAGCAGGGTTTGAACCCACGCCGCATGTGCACCATGTATAATTATCAATTATAATGACCAACGCTCTAACCACTCGCCCACTGAAGAGGCAGTTATCAAGTGTGAAGAAATTATCGTATTTGTATACCATTGTTTACATTCCCGGCAATGTAGTGGATATGGGGTATAATCAAATATGAAACAAAAGATCACGTTGGATCCAAACGCGGTATCAAATATGAGCTCATCCTTTCCGTATCAAAGTAAACCAGAAATACGGATCAAAACTTTGATATTGTAATCAAAAAGGATCAAAATGAAATGATCCTAAAAAAGGATCAAAACTGATCCTGGTGAATTTGATCCATTTGTATATTTTGATCCGAAGAAGTATCAAAACGATCCACGTTGGATCAAAAGTGATCCTTAAAGGATCAAAATAAAATGATCCCGAAAACTACTCGTATATTTGATACCGGCCTTCTAAGAGTGTAGTATTTAAAAAACAAATGATCTCCTTACTATTAACAAAGATTTGTAATTATAACAGTATGCTTGAGATTATTCAGCGTAAATACGTTGTAGTCAGGCAGCAGTTGTCATCTACTTCAATTTTTTTGCCAAGTCTGATTTTTCACTTTAATGTGCTTAGTGACATCCCAAGGAACAAATTTCACCTTGGTGTCAAATTCTCAGTGACGATTTTCACTGCCTGAGGGCGTTCTTTCAAAATGGCCGCCAATACACAATTTCAAACTAGTATATTGCCAATAACTCGACCATTACACATTCAAATATATTAAACAAGGTGCCTATACCCATATTTTCAGGGTCAAGGATTATGATAGAGTTGTTTTTAAAATGATTGGAATCATTTTAGGGCGCTTTTCTTTCAAAATGGCTGCCAAAATCAGTAAAAAAGTCATTATTTCACAATATTTAATGAAAAAATACGGATTACACATTTTGGAGGTCTCATAAATAGTATCTTTTATAAATTGGAACAATATATCACCAGTTATGGTAAATAAAATGCTTTAATTTGGGTTAAGTCTATTAAGTCTGAAAAAATCTTCTTTCTTCTTTCATCATAGTGTATATCAGGTTTGGGTTGTTTAAGGGCCCTCTCAACCCTTCGTTTTCTGAAATATTTTATGCTCTGTAACTCAGCAACGGATGATTAAATCCGTATAAAAGTACATGTTTCTAGAAGCGAATTTGCATACTGAACATGATGGCGAGGTCATTTTTGGACCAAAATGTGTCATTTTGGACCTAGGTCCAAAAATCAAGTTTTGGCCCAAAATTTTACGGGAAAGCTAACTAAATTTTGCTATGGTGAAATTTCGAACCATTTTACTATTTAAAATCTAGAAAGCAAAATCTAGGAACGCTTTTTTTAAATTTTTGATTTTTTTCTTAGTTTTTGAGATATTGTCAAAAATTGGTCTAAAAAATCTCAAAAATCCCACTTCTGACACAAATTTTGGTGTCAGCAATGGGATTTTGACCTATTTTTGGCAATATTTCAAAAATGAAGAAAAAAATCAAAAATTTGAAAAAAGCATTCCTAGATATTGCTTTCTAGATTATAAAAAGTAAAGCAGTTCAAAATTTTACCAAAGCAAAGTGTGGTTAGCTTTCCCGTAAATTTTGGGACCAAAAACATGATTTTTGGACCTTAGGGCCAAAATTTCACATTTTTGTCAAAAAATGACGTTATCAGCGTCTTTAGTATGCAAATTCACATCTAGAAATGTAAACTTTTATATGGCTTTAATTATTTGTTGCTGAGTTACAGAGCAAAACCACTTTCTGAAAATGGAGGGTTGACAGGGCCCTTAAGGTATTTTGAACGAGCTAAGGAATATGTTCTTATCTTACTTAGCCAATGGTGAAAACAACTTAGTTATGGACCTTGAATAATGTAATTTATATATCTGATCCTAATTTACTAATATTTTCCCAGGGAAATTTCTCATTCAAAGCAATGTATGACACATTTATACAAACAGATGTGCTGTATGAATCTCTGGTTACAATTGATCACATCAATGGATTAGCTGCTTATCATATTTGTAAAATAACTTCCAAAAATAAATTTACCAATCGAAAAAAACAACAACTTTGTAATGATAAATATAATTATGATCCAGATATTCAAATAATTTGTAGCAGTTAGATTAGTATCAATAATACCAGAGCAAAATCAAATGTTTGTTGATGTAGTTGACATAAAATTTCCAAACACGCATGGTAATGTTCAATGTTCCAATCATTTAACAATCAAATCAGAAGTTTACCATTTTGTCCATCACCACATTCACAAGCATCAGTACATACCAACTTATTTTTCTTGCAACCACATCTATTTGTTAAGCAAGATCCCTTGCAGGAACAGCGACGAAGCTGGAGCAAAGCTTCTGGTGCTGGTGGATTAGTACAAAGTATTGGTACTAAATGACCATCTACTGATTTCCAGGAGTACTCTATCGGTGCAGGGATTTTAGGGCATGGCTTACTTGATGTCTTCCAAACCAGAGTCATGAAATATGCTCTTTCTGTGTGTGGTTTTAGAGTCCCAAGAGTTGGAGGGAGCTGTCGCCCTTCTTTGCCATATTAGGCAAACAACAACCACCTCAGCTCCTTCGTAGACTCAGACTTGATACAAGCTGTACTGTAGAGTAAGCAAACATATCGCTCCATTTCATTCATGATCCAGAAGGGTAGTTTTTCTGTCAAGCCAAAGACAGAGAAGGCATCAAGTATGGCATCGTCACTTTGCATGAATGCCTTAAAGTGGCTTGTAACTTGTTTTCCTGCTAAAGTCTGTATTGTATGTGCCCTTGAAAGCATACCACCCAATTAATGCTTCTGCTCTTTTCTTGCCAAGTTTGCAATGGCTCTCCCAGATCAAGAGCTTGTCTTTGTAGTTTCTTCTTAGAGTTGTCCTAGGTGGGAGCAAGGGGTAGCATCCTACTAGCAAGATAAACACATCTGTGTCAACAGAATAAACGTCTAACTTTGCATCTGGGTTCTTATGGTTAACATCGAAAGCGGTAAGTATAACACCTTCTTCCAACGTGTGATGCCCTTCCACTATTTCCGGCATGGAAACAATATCTGTCAGGTTGCAGTTGGAGATCATTGTGTTATGGTGAATTGCAAGGACCTTCTTGACAGAATCTTTGTAATGGCATATGATCTTTTTGGAAAGGTATCCTGTTAGTTTGGATTTGGTTTCAATGTGTGTCAGAAATGTCTTCACATTTTTTATCTCCGTATAATCGTTGACATGATAGTGGATAGATGTTGATGCTTTTGTTCTCTTTTCACTTGTTGTTTCCTTGAGGGAGCCTGGAAGATATTGATCAAATACCACACGTACTTCATCATATGGGCCGCTTAAGTCTGCGATCTTCTCGACAAAAACGGAGGCGAAGTCTAAGGCTGTGAATTTTCCATCAGATGGCTTTGTTACAGTGTTGACAACACGCATAGCATTTATTATGAGGATCTGTGAAGTTAACATCTGTAATATGTCTGTAGTTGGTTCCTGGATATCATCTGGAAATGTAAGATCTGTGATCAATTTGACTGTTTCTGACTTGCTAGAGAGTGTGACCATGGAACCATCTGGATTGAAGTTTGATGGTGGAGTATTGTTGAATTCATATTCACCGATGGCATCTTTGACTTCAAACTCTGGTCTGCTTCTAGCTACAACTAAGAGTCATGATAAAACAGCTGCCTCTCTTGTTTTAAAGCGACAAGTTGTCCTTTCACTTTGGTCTGAGAAACTGGTCCAATATCTTTGAAATATGAGATGTTGTTCTTCTTTTGTGAATCAAAAAAAGCCTGTTGTTTTATTCACCATCCTACTAGACACGAACATCTCCAGTGCTTCTCTTCCCAGTTGATCACGGTTCTCTATGTTTCTGCTCACATCAGTAGGGGCAACAGCATATGTCACCAGATTAAACATGTCTGTTTGCAGAAATGGATTCCCCTGCTTACTGATGACATCTACAATTTTTGCAGACTTTTACCACCTACTGCTTCGTGATGATGCCTGTCTTCCTTCGATGCCAGCATAATCTGTAAATTCTTGGACTATTCTAGCCAATGATGGCGCAATGATGGAGATTTTCTCTAGTGATGCTTTATTGCCTGTGAGTCCAACAAAGCCTCCTTTGGCTTTCATTTTTCTATGCTCTTGCTCAATAGCATGATCAGGATCTATGCCAGTGAAAGGTACTCCATTCTCCATTCATTGCAAAGTTACCATCATCAAAGAACTTCCAATATTCTGGTTCTGTTGTTTGCAACTCCAACATATCAGCTACATAGAGTGGACCCAGCGTCCGTAATTGTTCTAATCATGCACATGGAAGTAAAGAAGTAGGTCTTCAATTGTAGCCAAATGAAGCTTCCAATCTGCTTTCCTTGTAGCTGCAATAAACATCAGTAACACTTGTACTTGATTCATGTAATTGGTTAGAATCTTCTGGATGCCTTTACTATGTGTCTGCCAGTCTTTGATGCGTCCAAAGAAATTTTCGCTAGTTAGTTGATGACACATTAATTCAACATGCTTCTCAAATTTGTGTGAATCTTTAGTCTCTGTTGCTGATGCAAATGAATCTAAAGCTGGCTTGATGTCACGGGCTAACTCTTCTATCTCTGTGTCATTGAAAACAACCAGTAGAAGCAAATGGTGCAGTGCCATAAGTGTTATTGTGTGTGCTTCAATAGCTCGATACAAATGTCTTCCGTCTAAAATCTTGCTCACTGTTGCTGAACAATATAGCCCTGATTCTTCCCATGCTAGATATAATCCACTTCAGTGGCGTAGCCAGGTTTTCGAAAGTGGAGGGGCCACAACCTGAAGACGAACCGACAGAATTGGATTGACCATGCGAGCGGAGCGAATAACGGGTGGGGTCCAGGGGGCGAAGCTCCCGGAAGCTCCAGGTTTTTAGCTATATGATACACTGCAGGAAGGCTGATTGAAACATTTTTGGATTTATGTAATAGGCTTAGTAATCAAGGAATGGTATGCTGACCACGTTGGACACTTCATCTGGTCTTCATTCGACAATGATGTAACAACTTCTTCTTCTATTTCAGGATCCTCTTCTCCATTGATTTCTGCACCTTCATGTTCTGAATGAACCACCTCTTCTGCTGCGTTTTCAGTATGATCTTCAAACTGAATGTCCTGATCTGAAGATATGAACTGTGACATAAACCAACTACACATCTACATTTTTAGCCCTTCAGTATCATAGGCCTACTGTCATGAATTATAATGGTATGAACTTATATAAGTTCAGTAAACTAGGATGTTAATGCAAGGTTGGTAAATACATTCATTCTCAAATTAGAAAAACATTTTCAAGAGTGATTTAATAGTTGATATCCTTAAATATATAGCGATTATTTAAGGATTTTTGAACTATTTTTCAGCCATTTTGAAAGAAACGTGCCCCACATTGACTCCAATCAAAATGAAACCAACTCTATCATAATTCTTGACCCTGAAAATATGGATATAGACACCTTTTTAAATATATTTGAATGTGTAATGGCCGAGTTATTGGGAAAATACTACTTTGAAATTGTGTTTTGGCGGCCATTTTGAAAGAGCGCCATCAGGCAGTGAAAATTGTCACTGAGAATTTGACACCAAGGTGAAATGTGTTCCTTGGGGTATCACTAAGCACATTAAAGTGAAAAATCAGACTTGGCAAAAAAATTGAAGTAGCCCTTAAAACAACACAACTGCTGCCTGACTATTGGCTTTGACCAATATAGGGTCATGTTTTTGATATAGGTACCTCAACTTTTGTTATCGCTTTTGAAAATTCGAATGAAATCTCATTATCTGGGTATGATTTTAAAAATAATTGATTAATCAAAAGAAAGAATAAGAATATTACATAAATAAAATGACAAATCAAATCTAATTACTTGTTGCAGTTAATTAGTCACCACTCAGCCTCACGTAAAATATCAAAACGTTAGGTATACTTTAAATATGAAGGATATTTGTACACTGTATCGTCTATGGCAAACAAGCTCAAAATCCTGTATTTTTCTACATTTTGACTTATAAAATTAAAACCCGAAGAGTATTTTCTTAGTTCCAAGAGAATTGAAAGCTTTAATCAGTGTTTATCACTAATAAATCAATAAAAGTGGTACCGATTACCATTAACCCTCGCTTTATTGACCATTTAAATACATATTTTTACCATATTTTGTGTGTAAGATCAACGTTGTTGGGTGTTTTTGCTCAAATTCATAGATTAAAATGGTCATATCTGTGTGATAGAGCCATCATTTTTCTTAGTTCCAAAAAGTGTTTGTACCTTAAGGCGTCCTCTTGCAGAGCTTAGAAAAATTATTATAATTGATTTGGTTTATCACTCGCGTTTTTGGCTTATTGTTTATTTCATGGAATGACCAAATCATTCATGCGTGTAGTCTGTTGCACAGGCTACATTTCATGTTTATTGTTGACACATAGTGAAAGTATTGCATGCAAGAGAGGCCATAGTCATAAATACTCTGTGAAGCAAGGACGTTTTCATCAATATTTTTCTTTGTCTAGTCTATTCAAGATCTTAACACTTGAATAAATTATAATAAAAGTTCCAAGTATGAGCAACGTTGTACATGATTTAACTGGATATAAATAGGGTCCTTTTTCTATTCAAAGGTTTTGATATATGGGAGGCAGGTATTAACAAGGAAGTTGAGGTATCATGTCAGTACATTGTGCCTCGATTGTTCTGTCATATCTTTCAATAATCCAACAAATTGTCATTAAGTTTAGTGTGATTTTTAAAATTGTATATTAGTTTAAAAAAACAACTTAGATTGATAGTCGAATAAAATGGCTAATTAACATATGTTAAAGTTAATTAGC
>JXSR01S072757.1:62829-76116 GCA_000969725.1 Ophiothrix spiculata
GCTGCTATGGCAGCAATTTCGTGATCATACCTAACTCCAGTCTATGACTTATTTCAAGTTATTTGGACTTAAGCAATTTTCTAACTTTGCAGATTGTGATATTTTGTTGTTTGGTGAGTTAGGGATAAGGAGATGCAGTGAGATGTTGAAATGTGGCATCAAAAGTAGTGCAATGCTTATACAGTCTATTACTGTACGTTTAGCACCTTTCATACATTTATCAGCAGGCTCATTCAGTAATTATTTATTCAAATGTATCAGTTTAAATTAACAAAATTATACAAACTATGCTTTGAATTTAAAGCTGGCTTCAGGGACAAAGCTGTGATGCAGATCACCTTAACGAGAATGAATATTCTTGTGATATGGTTAACAATAACTGGTATTTTAGTGAGTCAACTGAAACTGTCCAATTCCTTGGTGTTCGATGTATGTCTGCTTGCCTTTCCATTCATTAAAAGATGAGATCAGCAATTTGTGACTTTTAAAAATCTTAAAACTTGCATTCTGTGTATCAAAATCGCAGACCTTTTTTTTATTCTTAAATTTCAACACTAAATCATGTCAACCTTACATTTTTACAAGAAATTATACCGTTCTAACTCTATTTTAACAATATTTAGCAAGTCGCTCACCCTAGGAAATATGCCTTCTTTGTTTCACAGAAGTCACTGATGCCAACATGAGGCAACATTTCTTTCTGCAAGATTTCCCTGGCATACTTGATACGCCGTTCTTTGGTTACACCCGGCTTAGCACCTCTGGTTCCGATAAAATTGAGAGCAACACTCTGTTCTTGGATTACAAAGGCTTCATCAAGAGATGGTTTGACCTGAAAAATAAGGTGGCGAATTGTTGTCAAAATTTATTCCCCAATATAAAAACTACAACTCAAATCATACTAGTATCAGGAACTTATATTAAGAATGAGGAAATCTCACTCTAAAGGTCAGATTCCCTTTATTCATTTGCGGTGCGATTGTGGTGCGTTTTGCACTGTAAGGCTACTGGTAGTGGTATTATTTAATGCACACAACTGAATGGAGCTGAATGGTATCAGGTTGAAGCTTTAAATTTTACAACTACCAGCACCCTTACAGTGCACAATGCATCGCAAACGGATAAAAGGAATCTGACCTTAGCAAAGATTAACAAAAGATTGACAAAAATCGTTAAGATCTGCAAAATTCAGAAGAATCTTGAGCAATCTTAGAGAATCTGCAAGCTTGAATTTGAAACTTTATTTTTCATTTTTTTAGCACCTAAGAATTTTTAACAAAATTGTTGAAAAACTGCATAGAAAAGGCATGATGAAGTTAAATAAAGTAAAAATGTGTTGATTATATTTTATGCACCTCTTGACTCAAATAGTATTTATAATAAATGACAACTTTATAAACTTACCATTTCCATGGCCTCTGGATCTTCAAAGTCATAGATGATGTGTTCCAGGATATCTCTATCTGCTACAAACCCCAGGGCTCTAAACACTACCATGATGGGGACCTCTTGCCTGATGTATGGTAACACAGCACAGATACGTTGCCCAATAGCACTCTTCCTGGCGCCCTGGAATATGGATTTCAATTTGCTAAGCTGAATTCATGTTACACTGAGCGTCACATATATGGACTCAAAAACATTAACCTCATTAAAAATATAATTATCTTAGAAAAAATTCCTTTTTCAAACATTCCTGTTAAGACCGTGATATTAGAATGTATCTGTTGTGACAATCGGACAAAGGCTATTTTCTTGATTTTCAGTAGTAATATTATTTTATACTAAGAACTGTTAAGGTCCATTTATAGTGTGTTGTAACTGCAGTTCAGAGATTCAAAAATCTTATTTGTTAAGATTTTCTGCTGTCATAAATCTCTACAATAAGACTAAAAATTACTAGTTAACAGGTTTACCTGCACTCAGAACTTTGCAGTCAATGAGGGCTCTTTGAAGAATACAATGTGAGGACCCATTAAAATGTAAGTATGTTTCAGAGTAGCTGCTGCATTTTCTTGTGTAGTTGCAGCAGCCGACCACTTTGCAGTTCAAAGTTGAGGCAATACAGTACACGGTACAACACATTTGCAGTTGCCACAACAGTTCGTCGTGGTCAAAGCTGAAATCAATCCAACTGTTTACAACATGCTGTTGCGACCAAAACAAGGTAATAGATTTATCGATGAGTCATGGTATACTATATCTCAAGGATGTTTTTCATTTCAAATCGGGTCGTGTACACCACTCTTAACGTGAGCGTCAACACTGTGATCGTAAAAAATCGACAATTACACTCTGCAAATATGTGCGTAAATAAGTGTATCAGTATGCAGGCCTTAAAAAAACAAGCGTCGGAAAAAATAATCCCGTGAACGAGTGAAAAACAACTCTTGAGATCAAATATGGCTGCAAAGTTAACCATTCATAACATGGCTGAGATTACACACATTGCAATGTTGCGACCATTACGGCAGGCAGACACCGTTATATATTCATACACTCTGCGTGTGCTGCGCGTGTCACCTAACCAATCAGGACGCAAGAATATAAAGTACGCGGAGTGCAGTGGATTTTCACAATGCACTGCGCTTGTTGCGTTCCGGTTTGCGTGGCAGGCGTTTAGTGCGTATGAATGTTTCATTGTTTTTGTCGGGTGATTATTTATTTAGTTTAGAGACGTTTTGGATTTTGATAGTCATATTAAAGGCCTTATTTCTTTACACAAAAGATAAAATATTATTTTTCTGTCGTGTACGAATCAGATTAATAAATTTGCATTCCATAATGCTCGTAAAATGAGACAAAATCAATGCACTTGCGGTAAATTTTGATTGCTGTCAAATGCACTCGGCCCCTACGGGCCTCGTGAATTGGACGCATCAAAATTGACCGCGCGTGCATTGATTTTGTCTCATTTCACTCACGTATGAAATGCGCATTTATCAACCTATAAATAGTTCCTTTAGGCACAAAAAATCTGAGAGGACCCATTTATGGTGAAAGCTAGTTCATTAGAAGTACTATCTATGAATGTCCTTTTCAATTCCTCACACAGTTTCACAAGTCATAAACCTACCTGACCACCTTTAGCCATCATATGCACCCACAGCGTACTGGTAGGTCTAGATGAGTGTTCTAAGCAGGATCTACACTCTGCTGTAAATGCATATTTGGAATCTTTCTTACGGAACACATATACGGAATTGGTTGCCATCTTTTCTTGAGCTATGAGTACTTTTTCTGAGCCGTTGATGATAAAATAACCTCCAGGGTCCAATGGACACTCGTTTAACTCTAAAATCAAAGAAAAGAAGAGCTGGCATTTAAAAAAGTCCCTGATAATAGTTATGTACCGTACTTTAAAAACTTGATTATTGTAAACATTTTTTTTTCATAAGGAAAAACACCCACTGCTCCTTGGTATCAAAAGCAAATTGAAAAGATTAGTACTTGGCAGGGGTTGCAGACTTTTAAGAAAAAAGATTTTTAAAAATAATTCTCAATTTTTGTTTGTATTTTTACAAGAACTTTCAAATTCTCCAGCAATGGATATAATCTAAATTAAAAGGCATTTTGTAAGGATCTACTTGGATTCTTGCAACTTTTGAATAATGCAATGAAAAAAAATCAGTGTAAGTCAACTGATGGTTGACTGCCAAATCTACAGCTGTGTGTGTTTGGATCAAGTTATGAGACTATCCCCAATTCCAATGGATTAAATTTGTAAACGTGTAGTCACATTTTCAAGATGGCGATAGGCTGTGCCTACACTCATGACTTCCGGGTGTGATTCACTAATTACTGCATCAAGCAATAAAAGCACTGTAATTTCTGAATCTATGCGACACTAAAAAAAATCTACTCAATTTTTAGTTATAAATTGTACACATATACAATTCCCAGGCCGATGTTTCATACTCCCACTTTCCTTATTGATGTGAAGCTTATTGTATCCTTATTACCTGTCAAATCACGATCTGTGAGACCACTGAGTAGACAGTATGTGGAGCGAAGCATGATGGGGATTTTCCTGCAGGATTCCTTGCTTGGCTATTTAGGGAAGGGCCCTTATTGATATGAAGCTTATTATATAAACAAGTTGTTTTGTATCCTTATTACCTGTCAAATCACGATCTGTAAGACCACTGAGTAAACAGTATGTGGAGCGAAGCATGATGGGGATCTTCCCGATGAACGTCTTCTGGTGTTGAGTCTCTTGAGGTTCTTCATTTTCTCTGATTACAGTTTTGGTGATATCTACATATAGAGGAGCTGAATATCTGTGAAAGGAAAAGATTTTACAAACTTTAATCTTCCAATTTTGGCACTATTTCACTTGCCAATATATTTTTAGTCATTAAACATCTAGGATCCATGTGGGAATCAAAGTAATCAGGCTTCAAAAAGTTTTAAAATTGCTGACCATTTTACAGATTTCACTCAACTCAAAATTAAATGAATCTTGACCATTTCACTCACTTTTAAAATCAAATGTACAAAATTAATATATGAAGTGTTGTTATTAAGAACTGAAGATGTTCTTCATACATTTGCAAACCAACCATAGAAGCGTAAAAAACACAAAGTATACATGCTATTTAAAATACAGCTCATCATTAAATTTTTAAATATTTAAAACTGAAATACTCAAACTATGGAACTAGGCCTTAAACATTCACCAATCATTCAAAAAGGATTTGGATGCGACCTAAGTTTCCCTTATTTTTGCATTGGTAGGAGTGACAGCAAACAAAACTGAATAACTTAACCCTTACCCTCCTACGTACTACAAAGTACTACAGTAAGAAATCAAGAATTCGCCTTAGTCCCAATACGTCACAGACGGCGGATATAGATGATCAGGAAATTGCTGCCCGGGCAGGCCGCGCTCGGTGGCTTGGCATAGGTGGACATTGGAACAGGATAGCGGGGGTCGGGGGTTCGAATCCCAGGGGGAACCGGGGGGAACCCGAAATTTTTTCATGACGTATTTGGACTTGGACTGTATTTAAGCGTGCGAGAGTAAGGGTTATTTAACACCATCAGCGTGTAGTATATATGCATCACTTAACCCTTACCCTCCTACGTACTACAAAGTACTACAGTAAGAAATCAAGAATTCGCCTAAGTCCCAATACGTCACAGACGGCGGATATAGATGATCAGGAAATTGCTGCCCGGGCAGGCCGCGCTCGGTGGCTTGGCATAGCTGGACATTGGAACGGGGGTCGGGGGGTCGGGGGTTTGAATCCCAGGGGGAACCGGGGGGAACCCGAAATTTTTTCATGACGTATTTGGACTTAGACTGTATTTAAGCGTGCGAGAGTAAGGGTTAATCAACATTTTTAGGCAAGTCCAATGACCCATTATATATATATAGTTTCTGCCCAAACTTGGCTCATTAGCTCAGCATATTGGCACCCAATAATCCTTCAGATAAATAAGTATCAAGCCATAATAAATTACTAACGTGAGATTCCTGAGCCTGGCTTCATTTGGCATCATAGGACTTGGTGAGCCATCTTTTTCCCAATGAGTTGGCTTAGACAGGTAGATCTGCTCAAATTTCAGCAAGTAACGAGTCTGTAATCAAATAAAACAAGTAATTATAATCTGGTGTTAGTTCACTAAGGCAAATCAGATTCAAAATGGTACCAAATGATAATAGTAATTATACACAGTACAAATGTATTTATAGCCAGCACTTTATACAACTGTAGTTTCAGTCTATTAAATTATGCTGCTGCCAGGAAACTATCACATTCATTTCAAATTAACTTGGAATCGCTGGCCAATGTTTCAAATAACAGTTTCCCAACAATGCATAACCCATACCAGGCTCGAACTCGGGACCTAACTATCCCATGGAAAGTCCTGCGCTGTTCCACTAGACCACACAAGCTCCTCATAAGGGATAAATTCAATACTAATGATAAGTTATGGGTTGTATATAAATATGACAATCATGAATGCTTACAAATTATTTTTGAACTTAGAGGAAATTCTGATGGAAATTGCATGAGAAAATGCCTTTATATTGACTGATTTTCTTCCTTGAGATTATGAACTCTCTTAGTATTATTGAGAAACTATGCCACAACAATAAACCATCTGCAAACATGACTAAAGTTGGAGATTTACGAGCTGTTGAGACCATATAGTTGAAGAACCATCATTCTTCTATTTTAAACAATCAAAAGCATTCAACAATGCAAAGTTAGTAAACTTGGTATAATGTTTAACGTGTCAGGTTACTCACAGGCACTTCTGCCTCTGTACTCATGTGTTGGGCTTCTGCTTGCAGGTCTACAGGTGGCGCATCCTCCACAATACGTTGCACTGACATCTGAATGAACTCATCAAATGAATCCAGCTGCTGTCGTACCAGGCCTTTTTCGTCAAAATACGAGCTGATGACGATCCAGCAGGCTTCTTGCCACTGGTCTGCGGTGATCTCATCTGTGTCATCTTCTTCAAAAATTTCTTGAATTTGGAAAAGTTGAACAAAAATAAATATCATTTTAAAAAGGTCAAAGCAAAAATGATAAAAAGATGTCCTTTACTCATGAATGAATAATATTTGGCATTTATCAACATCATATCACTGACAGAGTTAGTTGTTAAAATTGATTTCTGCCACTTTTGAGAACAGAGCATTTGATATTTCAAAAAATTCAGGGAATTAGCTAGCCTAAATTTCACTTGGTATTAACATTGTCTGGAAATGCTCTTAAAAAGCTTGAAAAGTATCAATAGCATGCAAAGTAAAAAATCCACACCAAAATCAGTGTTCGATTTCCAAAAATAAAAATTGCTTGCACTTTTGCAGGTAACATAAAAAACTACCTGCACAAAATAAAAGTAACATGCACACAATTAACACTCTAAAAATATTTTAGAAATTTAGGGATTATCAACCCTCTGCTGAAACTTGTACCGTTTGCGTTTATTTTCCTGACTGGGTAGAATATATTGCGATTGTTTCTTCAAACCATCTTCTTTACAGGTTTCTATTTCCTTAGATGCTGGATTCCTCTCCTCCATGCTCACGACTTCATCGGCTTTGCTCATGTGCTAGTGCTGACAAATTCATGTTCAACCTCTGATTGTTGTGCCTCTCTATTTCACTACTCCCAGTTGCAACGCTATCACCGACAGATCCATCCCCTTTTTCCCAGAACGAGAAGAGTGTTTTTTGCGCCATGTTATTTACTCACAAATAGCTGATTTTGACAGCTGGCCATGCGTTTTGAATTGGGCCGGTTTCGTGTGACATGTTTTCGCGACATGAGAATTGTGTCCTTTTTCATTTGAACATCTGTAACTTTTTTATTCTACACCCATTATACATAAAAGTATATATTTTCTGATAGGAAATTAACTGAGGATTCCAAAAATGCACTTAAAAATGACATAGGGTGTAAGCAAAAGAAGTTATGGAACCAAATAGGCCTATAACAAAAAATGCCGAACTTTGAAACTTTGTAAGTATTATTGGTGTACCCCATGCCTTTGAAAGTGACATTTTTGAATTTCTCTCATTCAGAGCTTTTTATTCATATATAACATTATTGGGTTTAAGGTAATGAAAATAATTTTGCGCAAGCCTCTTTAACCACAATTTTTCTGGTGTAATATTTAATCTTTGTTCAACCATAATGTTTTCATACTTGCCCTTACCTTAAAAGTAATGCCATTTTTGGATTCCTTGAAGAAATAGCTTTCTAAAAATTTGGTAGGGGGAACACTTTTAACATTATGAAATTTTAATGCACCAAGGTGCATTTTCCTCGAATTGTCAGCATGTTGCGCTCACTAATTAATAATTTTGGATAATTACACTAATTAATAATTGATTATTTAAAATTTATCAACAATAACTATTCTCTTGGAGATGTGTTTAATAAATATCACCATTTTAGCTATAATAATGGCTGTAGTCCACCAGAGTGCTACAAGGAGAATTTGCTCATCCTGATCATCCTCCACCGCACACATGTCGCTAATTAATGATTAATTAAGAGGAAACCAAAACTATTTTAAAAACATTTTGGTATGGCTGTATTGCTGTCATCATAAGCTTTAGTTTGGTACCAAAAACAATATCATAAGTTGTTTATCAGCTGAGAAAATTTAACAAATGCACCCAAATGTGTCGCGCAGATGTCACAACTCCATCTATATACTGGCCCAATTCAAAACGCATGGCCAGCTAATAACAAATTTCTCAACCTGATGCACCCCGTGAATCACACCACTAGTACTAGAGTCTAGAACTGTGAATTCTGTCATGATGTGGTGTTTCTAGAAAATAATGTTCATTAATTAATTTATTCATATTTATTTGAAATGAAGGTTCTAATTTCTTAATATCTGTATGTTTTTTATTATCGTTATTATTTTTTTCAACAATGATCTTATAATAATTTGTTTATTTCCATGATAAAAATATACAGAGCATTTATGCAATTTACGTAATGGCGTCGCTAGGTATTCACCTCAGCGGCGTGTTGAGGGTATAGGCAATTATAGGCTCATTAGTGGCACCTTATCCGAAATATCTGGCTGTGGTATTGGTACGAAGTTTTTTGGCTTGTGTTTCTCGAGCAAGTGGTACCCTTCCATAGGCATGTTTTATCTCTAGACGTTTGCACAGCATCACTGTAAAAAACGCCTATGCTCGCTGGGTAGAGCAGTCTGTAGAGAGACTAGTACATGCTACCTGCTACCAGTAATTGGGGATTCCCCGATATCTACGATGTTCAGTGCCGACCTTTCGATGGACTTATGTTTATTTTGCGATGGAAAACGTAATAAATGTACTCTTTTGAGATGAAAAGCAAGATATACCATCAGTTTGAAGGACATTGATTTATGACATTTTCTAGTTTACTTACAGGTAGAGAGGTAACTAGGGCCAAAATGTTACATGCACGTGTAGGGTTGAAAAGCTACCTGCACAAATTCAAAATCTCCTGCATTTGTGCAGGTGGAAAATCAAAAACTGACCAAAATAGTTTAAACTGAGAGACAGAACTTGTGATATTTCATAATGATTCTGTGACAGTCATGTGACTATGTCCAGCTTTTTCTAAATCCTAAATTTGTGACTCAGATGGATTTACCAGGTAAAAGATCAATCTAAGCTATTCAAGATACAGAAATCAATCAAATATACTATATTTGACAACCTGCATCAATACAAGATATGTATCGATGTATAAGATTTTAATATTTCACGGTTCACGCCTACATAACTTCGCGTCTAGACTGTTGTAACGGTCTACTTTATGGTTTACCTGATAACATGATTCGCAAACTCCACCTTCTCCAAAATGCCGCAGCTCGAATGGTCACTCGCACGAAACGACGTGAACACATAACTCCAATCCTCGCAGATCTCCACTGGCTGCCTGTCCGAAAACGCATCACCTACAAAATCGCACTTCTCACCTTCAAAGCTCTCCATAACCAGGCTCCGCAATACATTGTTGATCTCATCAACACCGTCAAGATCTCTTCGTTCATCATCCAAGATTATGCTTCGCAATCCGCCAATCCCCAAATCATGCTACGGGCAAAGATCGTTCTCAACTGCTGCTCCGAAAATCTGGAATAACTTACCAACTCATGTTCGCAGTGCTACCTCTCTCTCACAGTTCAAATCCACACTTAAAACACATCTTTTTACTTCAGACTTTAGCCGTTTTTAATATCTGTGTGTCGCCGATGTACTTTTTTATTCACATTGACTTTTATGTTATCTTGTGCATAGACTCTGCCAGCCGGCCTGGATTTTTAACAGTGTGATCATAATGTTTTTAAGGACTTTTGCAAACAGTATTTGTATTTTTATATGATATTTTGGTGTACATTAAGTTAAGTTGTAGCTTATTTCTAGTTTATTATTTTAAGTGTTCCTGCATAACTTTGTTCGTTTGTAAAGCGCCTTGAGGGCAATTTTTATTGTCGTAGGGCGCTATACAAGCACCTTTATATTATTATTATTATTATTTCTCCCCATTTTTTAAGTTGTGAAATCGAAATAAAATCGTCTGACACCAACTTGCAATCACCACAACCCTAGTCCCAGAGCTGTGACTTGCGGCCCGTCATTAACTTTTATCATTGGGTATTGTAACTTTCGTAGGTCCGAAGTCACAGAACTTATGCGCACAAATATAGCCATTTAGTGGCCGTGTTGGCAGTTATCTCTGAACTCCTCCCAGACTTGCTCTGTATGATAACTTGTCCTTCCACATTGCCTAAAACAAATTACTCACCTATTTCCGTAGAGTCAAAGAATTCCAAAAACACAAGATTTTTAAAAATCGGTTCCCGTGATTTGGACAAAAAGAGGAAATATCTTCACATTTTCGCCTGCTTCGTGGGGCCTTTCGTAGCTCTGTTTATTTACGTTTGATTGATCGTTCGGGCCCTGGATCGGGCATGAGTGTTTCTTTTGGGTGTAAAGGGGTGTTCAATGAAAACCGACCACGTCAAGTCACATATTTTACTCGTTGGCGTAGCACTTTCGTACGTCATAAATTGGGCGCTAAAGCGGGTGCTAATATTCGACCCGATCAATTCAGGCAACAGTGAATTCAGGCGCACCTCACCAAGAACATGCCCTGGGAACATGCATTTTGCAGAATCGCCATGTGGCGTAATTTTACTCGCGACAAAAATGTTCAAAATAGCTTAGATAAGGTTTTTATAAACAGCTACAAAGTGTCTGAAAGGTAAGTGGAGACTCGTAGGATTATTTATAGGCAAGGATATGGATATGCATTCATTTGATGGTAGTAAATAAGACCGTTGAACTTTGCGTTGTATTGTCAATTTCTTATTTGGCAAAAGTGCTATGTATATTTTTCCATGACTACACAATTGCAGAAAAAGACCGTAATAAAAAATAATTGTGAAGTCATGGTAACCAGGACTAGCCACAACCCTGGCTATTTTTACACCCGGTACACTTTGCACTGAACTCGTGCCTCATATACTATATGAGGCACTGATGCCGAATTCGGAAGCCTATACCTTAAATTAGGGCTAGCGTTCTGGAATTTGCAACACACCTTACGGCTACATGTGACATTATGACTCCAAACAAATTGGCTTGATTACTATATATAATTTATAACAAACAAACTTACTATTCACTTTGGTAATTTAATTCCACTAAAGGCGATATTTGAATGTAATTTTTCTTGTCTACAAATGCATTCCCGGTGATCAAACGATGTCACCACAATATTGTCATGTTGCAGATTGCATCATGAGATTTCATTAATGGTAATGTGACTTCGTTTGGCGATACCATTATTTTGTAGGTGTTTTACTACATCAACCAGGGATTAAAAGCAGCCGCTACAAAGCCGACCAAATTAAAATCACCCCTTCAAAAGCAATGGAGTAACATTCAAGGACATGTTGACGAAGTCGATATTATGGGTCAATAGATCTTTTGTTTCTGGCGTACAGTACATGCTCTACAGAATCAGTATAGTTCCCCGCACGATCCGTTGAACAAGATTATCAATCGCAGTGAATCGGATCGTGTTTTACGATCAAGGTACACTATGTTACGTAGCGCTATATTATAAATATAGTTGTTGGATTTTAATAATTCGTCAACCCGTTTTCAACCTTGAAAATATATGCACAAGTCAGGGACCACTGCGTACTTTCTATAAACACACGTTCACAAATTAAATCCAACAACAATAGTGGACAGAAGAGACACAGGCTCAGCACTTCGTCATGTTCGTAGTCGTAGCTACATCGGCAACTTTGCAGTTGCTCGAAAAACCCGAACGACTCACTGCGATGAATTATCTTGTTCGGCGCTCGGGCGCGGAGCTATACCAATTCAGTTGATAAATTAACGTCATTTTGCTCAATGACGCATTTTGTTGAGCTTGGTTTCATGTTTTTCGCTGATAGCAAAATATTTTCATATGTCATTAAGCAGATGGAGCGCTATAAAATTGGGCACCATAGATCGACGATTGTTGACACTGCGCGATCACCAAAGAACGTGTAGGTAGAGGCCAAAAACATCATCCAGATTTCATGTTTAATGGAAATTAATGAGAATTTCAAATTGTAAGTTTGTGTTTCCTCACTAAAATTAAATCATCGAGTCTATTTTTATGGATTTATTTTAAACGAAGGTAGCCGTAACATGCGTTTCAAAATCATGAACGCTGGCTCCATTGGAAATACGTTGTTGCAAGGTTGCCGAATTCACTCAGCGTAAGTGCCTCAGGCTCATATTAGACGACCACGGCAGCCATTACGGTTTGACAGTTCTCCCAATACAACGCATGTGTTCTCGGTGGCTAAAATTAGCCACAGACTTTTTTGCTATTTGTCATTCCTTTTTTGTTGTATCACTCATGTATTATTGTTAACAATATTAATGAGTATCTACTCAAGTATTTTTTGATTGAAAAATCAAAATGTGTACTTTGATCACACATTTTTAAATTTTAGGTGAATGTTTACATAAAAATGATCATGAATTTTCACAAGTTTATGTTTGGTAAACTCCTTGACTACCATGGCCTATGGCTTAAGCAACTCACTAAGGTGTGCAAGAGCACATTTCCCACATTTTTCATGATGCGAGTTGTTCAAAATGAGACTTCAAAAAATTGGCAAAATTAACCATTGTTCAATGGAGATCAGTATGTCTACAATACATATAATGTTTTGTCGACATACTAGTAGGTCTAGGCTCATATAGAATATGAGGCACGATTTGAGTGCAACTTTGCAGAGCTTCAAAACAGCCCTCCAGACTAAATTTGGGAACTTAAAACGTCAGAAAATAATTTTTGCACATACTCCACGCATGTCATGGTACAAGTTGACTGATTATATGCTGAAAAGCACATTGTCGACTATACAACCAGAACCAGAACCAGAGTGTTTATACTGTCAACAACCTTGGTAAACAAAGTCACTTCATTGCGACAATTGTTCTTTGTTTTTTACCAACTCACCT
Organism: Ophiothrix spiculata; assembly: GCA_000969725.1. Taxonomy (NCBI): domain Eukaryota; kingdom Metazoa; phylum Echinodermata; class Ophiuroidea; order Amphilepidida; family Ophiotrichidae; genus Ophiothrix; species Ophiothrix spiculata. The sequence goes on from JXSR01S072757.1 coordinate 75,845, forward strand.
TCATCCTGATCATACATGATGAAGAATTGTGAAAGAACTTTATTAACGTTATCGGAAAATGTGTTCTTTTAAATACGATGATTCTTTAATACAGCAGATAATAAGAGATTTCTCAACGATTACGAAAGAAATCGTAATACAAAACAGTTCGCAGCCATTTTGAGACGTTTGTTTGAGTGCGCGTTCTTAAAATTCCTCCAGTAATTCATTAGGATACACAATACTAAAATATTAATGAATCGGTATGTAAATGAAGAAAGCGCTATCACCTC
>JXSR01S072757.1:76845-87753 GCA_000969725.1 Ophiothrix spiculata
AATATTAGCTGACAAAACATGCAGAGTATGAATCTCGGGTATGAATATTGAACGGGTATGAAGTGTCTCGGGTATGAAATGACCAGCTTCCATTTAGACTAGTAATCATCATAATTTAATCACATGTAAAAGGGCGCTATCCAAGATGGCAGTCATGTTTTTCTGAGCTGGCAAATTTTGAGAAGAAAATTGCAGATAAGAAGAGAACCATACGGTTTGTTTGGTTATTGTAATTATAGGCAATTAGCTTAGACCCCATATCGTAAGCTTAAATCATGCCAGGCACCAGATCAAAGTCTGTAGCAGAAAATGAAAGCTCTAATAGTCCAGCCGGTAGTCCAGCCAAGGGTGATAAGCTTATTAACAAAGATGGCGGCGGCCGGAAGGTAAACAAAGGCCCATCCTCATCTGGTAGCCATTCAAACAATGAATGTATGGTGTGTATTGAACAAGTATCAGACAATGATAAAGCTATTAGTTGCCAAAAGTGTTCAAAGTGGACTCATCAAATTTGTGCAAATCTTACCAACCAAGAATACAAAGTACTGGAGAAAGGCAAGCAAAATGTCATGTGGTTTTGTAATGCATGCACAGGTGAGGTAGCTAAGTTACTGAAAGGAATTTCTGGTGTTGGAGGCATGACGAAAGAGACACATGAATCACATGAGAAATACGATAGTAAATTGAATGAAGTGACTCAGAAATTAGAATCAGCAACCGAAGCTATGCAAAAGATGGTACAGATGCTAGCAAAGAAAGACGAGAACTTAGACAAGGTAATTGAGGATAAAGTAAATAAGTACATGGACGAACAGAAAGAGAAAGAAAGAAGAGAGCTGAATCTTATATTTCACAATGTACCAGAGGCAGACAGTGATGATGTGGAAGACAGGAAGATGCATGATATAAGTCAAGTGAAAGAAGTTATGAGCAGTCTAGACATTAAAAACCAAGAAGTGATGAAACCAATTAGACTTGGGAAGAGAGACACAAATCAGGGCAGAGACAGACTGTTGAAAATAACCTTGCAGAGAAATGAGGTAAAGAGTGAAATACTAATGAAAGCAAAGCAACTGAAAGGGCATCAACGTTTCTCCAAGGTTTTCATTACCCCTGATCTTACACCACAGGAAAGAGAAGTGAATCGAAAACTGCGAGAGGAGCTGAGAAACAGACGTGAAAGAGGAGAACAAGATATAATTATACGAGGTGGGAAAATAGTGAAAGCCAACTTTCGTTTTCGTGACTACTCGACAATTGGGCGAAGCAACCTGCTCAAAGACTCTGAGACAGGAAGCAGCTAAACCTCTTCAAAAAGTTACTAAAGAAAAAGAAACTGCACATGTACATAGCAGCACAAATGATGGAAAAGCACCCAGCACAAATAGCACAACAAGATATGATGACTCTGACGATCAGAAGCAAAGATCGCCAAACAAGAAATTGGCAAAAGAGTCAGAGACTTGTACAGCACAACAATTTATGTTTAACTGTTACTATACAAATGCAGACAGCATTATGAACAAATTCCAAGAATTCCAGACAGAAGTTGACATCTGGAAGCCAAAAATTATTGGAATTACAGAGTCATGGTGTGACGAAAGTGTTTTAGATAGTGAAATATCACTGCCTGGCTACACACTTTTTAGAGAAGACAAGAAATCAGGTAAAATAGGAGGAGTTTTACTCTACATCCACGAAGATATGCAAGCAGTGAGATGTGAAGAATTGGAGGACAAAGACTATGAAACTGCACTGTGGTGCCAAGTTAAACTAAATGATAAGGACTCGCTACTAGTTGGAATTTGCTATAGGAGCCCAAATAGCTCTGATGTTAATAATGAGAGACTATTTAACCAATTCAGGAAAATAGAAAAGGTGAATGCAACGCATGTATTGATAATGGGGGACTTTAATTTGAAAGAAATAGACTGGCAAAACCAGAAAGTGAATGCAGGTGAAAATCACCCTGCTAGCATATTCTACGATGTAAGCCAAGATGCATTTTTGGTGCAACATATCACATTCCCTACGAGACACAGAGAGGGACAGAAATCATCTCTACTCGACCTGGTGTTTACAAATGAAGAGTTCATGGTGGAAAATATCCACGACATAGCCCAAATAGGAAAGAGTGACCATGTAGGAGTAGTATGGACATATATTTGCAATTCAGGGATCACAAAAATTGACGAGAAGCAACCAAGGAAAAACTATGCAAAAGCTGACTTTAGAAACATCTCAGTTTCTCTCAACAGTGTGGACTGGGAGAATGAAATGGAGCATTTATCATGTGATGAAGCTTGGAACCTGCTGAAGGATAAGTACAACAAGACAGTGGAAGAAAATGTGCCAATGAAGAAAACGAAAAAGAACTACAAACCACAATGGATGAAATCAAGTGTTAAAAAGTCTGTGAAGAGAAAACACCAGTTGTACAAGAGATATAGAAATCAAAGAGTTATCATGATTATCAGGAATACAAGAAGCAAAGCAATAGAACTAGACAAACAGTAAGAAAGGCTCAAGCTAATTTTGAGAAGAGACTGATGAAAGAGTTTAAAGAAAAACCTAAGGCATTCTATGGGTATGTAAGACAGAAACAGAAGGTCAAGGCAGGCATTTCACAGTTAGAAAGGGAAGACGGTGGATTAGCGAATACAGATCAAGAGGCAGCAGAGATATTGAGCAACTTTTTCCAGTCGGTGTTCACCAAAGAGCCGGACGGTGAAGTTCCACATCTTCAGAGGAGAGTAGAGGAAAGTGTAGGTCTGGAAGACATTGATTTTTCAGTTCATGACGTTGAAAAGAAATTAAGTTCCTTGAAACCAGACAAGTGCCCGGGTCCAGACCAGATGCATCCCCACGTTTTAAAAGAATGCTGCAAAGAACTTGCAAAACCACTGTATATCATATTCCGGAAATCGTTAGACACAGGAGAACTGCCACGAGATTGGAAGACGGCAAGGGTAACTCCCATCTTTAAGAAGGGATCCAGAACCAAGGCAGGAAACTACCGACCAGTTAGTCTCACCTGTGTGCCATGTAAGATTTTTGAATCCATTTTGAGAGACCACATGCTGAAATATGCTGAAGAGAACGACATTTTTGCAGACAATCAACATGGTTTTATGGAAGGCAAGTCCTGTTTGACTAACCTGCTCGCTACGCTGGAGAATATCACAACAAATCTTGACAATGGAGATCCAGTTGACGTGATTTTTCTCGACTACCAGAAGGCTTTCGACTCTGTTCCGCACAGACGACTTGTCAACAAACTAGCAGCCTATGGATATGATGGAAAAGTTCTCAGATGGATACAATCCTTCCTTACTGATAGAACACAGAATGTTACAGTCAGAGGAGCATCGTCAAGACTTGCCAACGTAGTAAGTGGGGTTCCCCAGGGCTCAGTGCTGGGTCCCATACTGTTCATTGTCTACATCAACGACCTGCCAGAACATGTTAAATGTGATATCCAAATGTTTGCAGACGACACCAAGATCTTCAACAAAGTTAGTAATGATTCACAAGCCAAAATGATAGAGAGCGACTTAGAAAGCCTGCAAAAGTGGTCTGACACATGGCTACTACGTTTTAATGCCAGTAAATGCAAAACAATGCATATTGGAAATGGAAACCCTAGATGGAAGTACCGTATGGGAAATACTGAGTTGGAGGAGATAGTGGAGGAGAAAGACCTGGGCGTTTTCATCACATCGGATTTAAAACCAAGTACGCAAGCCACGAAAGCTGCAAACAAAGGAATGAACTGCCTACGAGTAGTAAAGAGGACTTTCAAGCATATCGACATTGACAATTTCCAAATCTTATACAAAACATATATCAGACCACATTTAGAATATTGTGTGCAAACCTGGAACCCTTGGTTGGAGAAGGATAAGTTGGTGCTGGAAAAGGTACAGAGGCGGGCTACCAAATTAGTCCCTCAACTTAGGAACATGCCTTACGAAGAACGTCTCCAGAAGCTGAATCTATACTCTCTGGAGAGAAGAAGAGAAAGAGGTGATTTGATTGAGACCTATAAAATACTGAAGGGTATGGAAAGGCTAGATAGTAAGGACTTTTTCAAGTTAGCAGAGAGCGCATCAACCACCAGGGGACACAGCTTCAAACTTTACAAGCCGTCACTTAAGAAAAATATCGCTTGCCGAAAGAACTTCTTCAGCCAAAGGATAATCAACGCTTGGAATTCTCTCCCACGTTACGTCGTCAATGCAAGAACAATTTCAGCATTCAAAAGAGAGCTAGATTCTTACTGGGAAGGTGAAATGGTAGGATATGGGGTCAGAAAGGCAATGCCTATGTAAATTTACATTCCCATCAAACTGTAAGTAGTAAGTAGTAAGTAGTACACACAGCTGTAAAACAAAATGCAAAATTTTACATTTAGCCTGACAATCAACCCGGCCCGACAATCAAGGACAAGAAAATTTGCTCGAGAAACACAAGCCAAAAAACTTTGTTTTGGGCTTGAGGCAAACTGTGTAGTACAGCCTATCACATAAAGGCCACTTGTCCTTAAATTGAAAAATACAAACGGTACTTGAACAAACAGAAATGTTTTATTACATATTAATGAAAGGAACCTTTTTGAATTAAATTCATGAAAATTGCACTGTTCTGATCACAGAAATCAAACGGAATGTTTCGTTTGTTTACATAGCAACCGTCTGTAATCATATCTTCAAACATCATTTTTGTGTGACTAACAACTTCAGGAAGTATTTACAATAAGTACATTTATTATAAATATCCTTTGTCATGTTTGTGGAGGGTTGCATTTCGTTTTTGATAGCTATGATAATTTTTGGGGATATTGGGTATGTGCACTTATGTGCAGGTTTTATTTCAGATATTTCGGGTAAAAGAAAATAAGTCGACTATTACAAGTCCAAGACTCGCAGGATGTGTTCTCCTACATGTGTTCTCCTTTCCTCATGAAATATTCATTTGATTTCACGACGGCGACGAAACCTAAAACGGCGCATATCACCTAGTCCTGGTTACCATGACTTAAACAATTATTTTTTATTACAGTCTTTTTCTGCAATTGTTAAGTCATGGAAGAATATACGTAGCACTTTTGCCAAATAAGAAATTGACAGTTCAACGGTCTTATTTACTACCATCAAATGAATGCATATCCACATCCTCGCCTATAAATAATTCTATGAGTCTCCACTTACCTTTCAGACACTTGTCTTTGTAGCTGTTTATAATATTATTAATAACATTATCTGAGCTATTTTGAACATTTTTGTCGCGAGAAAAATTACTCAACATTCGATTCTGCAAAATGCATGTCACAGTGTTCATGGTGAGGTGCGCCTGAACTAACTGTTGCCAGAATTGATCGGGTCGGAATTTGGCACACGCTTTAGCGCCCAATTTATGACGTACGAAAGTGCTACCCCAACGAGTATAATATGTGACTTGACGTGGTCGGTTTTTTAAATTGAACACCCCTTTTTACACCCAATCGAAACACTTCATGCCCGATCGGTCTATTATCAATCAAACGTAAATAAATAGCTGCGAAAGGCTCCACGAAGCAGGCGAAAATGTGAAGATATTTTCTCTCTTTTTCCAAATCACAGGAACCGGTTTTTAAAAATCTTATGTTTTTGGAATCCTGTGACTCATACAGAGCAAGTCTGGGAGGAGTTCAGAGATAAACTGCCGACGCGTCCACTAAATGACTATATTTGTGCGCATAAGTTCTGTGACTTCGGACCTATGTAAATTACAATACCCTATGATAAAAAGTTAATGACGGTCCGCAAGTCACAGCTCTGGGACTACACGTCACCGCGTATAGTGTGCACTGTCCCTGCTACGTTCTAGACACACGTTGCCGCCCTAGTCAGAACAGAACAGTTCTCAGGCTGTTTGTGCGTTGTAGACTCAAGAGGACGGACGTATTACAAAATTTTGCGCCGCGGGAATATTGATATGCATGGTTACCGTTGTAGAATATGTCGCCGTCGTGGATTCGAAAAAACTCGCTATTGCCCTTGTGTCCTACTTCTTATAAATGTAGCTCATGAACCTACGTTAGTCCCAGGGCTGTGACCATGGACCATCATTAAAGGGACTAGCCTAGATTCCACTTAGAATGAAAAACTTATGGAAATGCTTTAAATAAAGCTTTTAAGAAAGTGTAGTAAAATCCAAAAATTACAAAAATGTACACAGAAGAAAGTGTAGTAAAATCCAAAAATTACAAAAATGTACACAGAAATGGCTCAAATTGACAGCGAATTGATTTGCAATATATCTGTGATGGTGGTGTGACTATCCAGTGTTTTCTAAATCCTAAATTTAAACCACAGTCTGGATTTACCAGGTAAAAGATCAAATGAAGCTCTTGGAGATAAGTTAATTCATATCAAAAGAGAAACAATTTTATCAAAAATAATTTTGTTTACCCATCACATGTGTAGAAACAAGATCTTTTTAAGATTTGAAACTAGAAACACCTTTTCAATCATTTTTTGTCGCCGGCGACAAAAAATACAGCTGGTAAATAATTTCATTTTTCTCCACTGTTACTACACAAATTCAGCGGAAACTACTGGTAGGATATGTTTGTATAATCATGTACTATCGATACATGTGAAAAAAATATATAGTCAGAAAATCAGCGGACAGGATCTAGGCCAGTCCCTTTAACTTTTATCATTGGGTATTATAAAAGTCCTAGACCTATTATAGATCACAGGTATAATAAATTAAAAGCCTAAAAAAATTCCACTCAACATAGGCAACATCTTTTAATAGTGTAGAATCATTACAAACCTAATTTAAACCATAAGATAAAATTTATCATCCAAAATCTGGACGTACTAAACAAATCTGAGGTTGTCAAATTCGGAAACCCAATATTACAACATACAAGGTGAGTTTAGGCCCAAAAATCACACATTTTGATTCTAAATGTTAACAAACCACCTATCACAGAATGCACAAGACTCTCAAGGAGCTTACTAATCAAAAAAAAAATTGTGAACAGCTTCAATATTTTGGTTGAATTTGAGGTGTAGAGCATATATTCTAGCTTTGCTCCAGGAGCATATTTTCAGTGGAATATATGCTCCAGGAGCATATTTGATTCATGATGCTCCAGGAACATATTTGACAAATATGCCCCAGGAGCATGTTAGACCGCATAAAAAAATAAAGTTGTTTCTCGTCCCCTCCCTCCTCACTCTTTGGTGCCGCACCAATTTTTAAATTTTTTTTTTGCAAAAATGCTAAAAAAATGTTAAAATTGCATATGAGCTAAATCGTTCAAATTTTAAGACCCCGCTTTCCTTTTTAAAGGATTTTTTAATTTTTAGATGTTTTTAACATTGAAACTGTCATAAAAACAACATCTATCCATATCACATAGAGTTAAAAGCAAGACAGCAACTGAATGTGCAGTCAACAACAAAAAAAACACCTCCCTCCCTCCTCACATTTTGAGAAACCTTCGGACCACCTCCCTCCCTCCTCACATTTTGAGAAACCTTTCGGACGAGAAACAGCCTTAGAAATAAGCATGTTGGACTTAGAACATGCTTCAGGAACATAAAAGACTCAAGAAGCAAGTATTTTGAGTATTTTTAGCATGTTTGTCAAATATGCTCCAGGAGCATTTAAAGTCGAAACATGCTCCTGGTCCTGGAGCATATACTTCAACCAAAAATTTTTAAAGTCACATGTGCTGCTGGAGCATATGCTCCAGGAGCATCTGCTCCAGGAGCATATATCAAGGCTAGAATATCACAAAAGCGTACAGACATGCTTAAATGGCAGTTTTACTACATAGCATTTCCCATAACTTGACACTAAGTCAAGTCATGGTGCCAGGACTAGAACTTACGTTATGTATGTGATGCATTACAGCAAAACGTGATCATGAGTAAATCTAGTGTATGGCTAGGTGCCTTTCGCAATGGCCGAGGTTCCCCATGTATTGTATATGTAGGTCTAGACTCTCATGCAATTTCATAAGCGTAACACCAAATGCAGTTACCCATTCTGTGCTGCATAAAGTATGACCCATAATACCCCTGTTAGGCATGTTCATAAATATTTAAAAATGATGTAGATCTGGAAAAATATTTAAATTCCCTTCAAAATGAGTTGTCAACCATCTGAAACGGTGAAGAAATATTGAAGTTGTGGGTGAAAAACGGGTCCTGAAATATCCTCCAATTTGGTCAAAAATTGTGACCTTAGCATTGCCATGACTGTGTACTCTGTTCTGTGTCAAGACCCATTTAATCACCACGAAGGAGCATTTTACAAAATTTAAGTGCTTCCATTTCATGAAATTTGGCTGTAATTACTATCAGATATGTTATGTAACAAGGATTTGAGACCCACATTTTTCACTCCAAACTATTAACATTCAGGCATTAAAAATCAACTTTTTCTGATTGGCCACAATTTTTTGCAAAAGAGTGAGCCCTCTAGAGGCTAATTTGAGCCCACCCAGGCGGGGGCGGCTGCGATCAAGTAGAAGCTAGTAAATTTAGGGCTAGGGATTTCTAAAACGCAAATTTAGGATACATTTTACGTGTCTTTCTATTGGTGCATTAATATTGAAGATGTTACAAAAAATTTATTTTTACCTTTATACTAGTAAATTTAGGGCTAGGGATTTCTAAAACGGAAATTTAGGATACATTTTATGTGTCTTTCTATCGGCGCATTAATATTGAAGATGTTACAAAAAATTTATTTTTACCTTTATTCAAATAATTATTAAAGTGCTCCTATATAGTAATTACACGATCAAATATAGCGGTGAAGAGGCATATCCAGTGATCCACCGTCGTCTGAGCCCACCACTACCTCTGTATTACTTACCTTTGTAGTCAAAATCGGGTTCTGTAAAAAGTAAAAAATAACATAATTCCGCCACGAAAAAATGACCTGCCTTCCAATGTTTTAAAGTAAAAAACGTACAGCACTTAGGGACCGCTCACTATTTACGCCAGGGGGGGGGGGTAATGGTCTTTTTCCGATTTTTTTAATCATTTTTTTTTTTCGGATTCCCCCCTAATTTCTGTTTAAAAATTTCGGGTTCCCCCCTAATGACTGATGAAAAATTGTGGGTCCCCCCCTGCGAACTGATTTTTTTGGCAACTTTTTTGACAATAATTTTTTTCATGTATTTTGAGTGTATTTAAAGGCAAACATAATGTGAAACCGAGTCTGAGACTATAAAACAAACCAACAGTTTACAGGATGTCTACACAACTATTTTATTTCAACATTATAGGCCTATACCTAGTCCCAAAATGTGAATTATCTACAATGTACTCCATCTACGATAATGTCACACTCAGGTCCATTGACATCGACAGTCATGAATTATAAAAGTTGTTTCATCAATTTTTAGTAAATTTAGTTTACATGCACGACCCAAACATTCACTGAAATAATCCAGAATGGCTTTTGAATATTTATTGTGAGTATTTGAAAATGCCAGTATAATTTTTAAACCAACTTTTGGCAACTTTTTTGTCAAAGCACATGGTCGCCGCCATCTTGGATTTTGACCAACTTTTATAAAAAAAATGCATTTAATCTCAACTGAAGTTGATATTGGCCTGTTTAAATGTTGTTAAATACTAATGAGAATATACTGGCATACCTTTGGTAAATTTACATGCTCTCTGAAAGAATATATTGACTTATGAAATTTGTCTATAGAGAAGGTCAATGGAGCTGGCAGTCACCTTCTGGTGAGAAGGTGACGTAGGCACTAGCCTATACCTATAATTCTATAAAAATAGCACATTCTTTACTAATCATGAAATATTAATTAGTGGCAGCGCCAGCATCTCAGTTCGGGGTGGGGGTGGCAGCAAATGAGGAGCAAGAAAAATTTTTGGGGGCAAAAATTTTGACAATCTGTTTTTATTTGTCTGAAAAACACCTTTTTGCGGCAAAAATATGCTACTAAGTGATGAAATATGTGCGCAGCGCGTTAAAATTTATACATTTTGTTTCAAAATTATCAATAAAAAGTGATAATTAAGAGAAATGAAGCTTCTGATATTTTTTATTATGGGTGGGGGAAGAAAAATGCCCCCTATGCCACCCAATCACCCACGTAGTGCCGCAACTGTAACAGTCCTCACTGCAGGGCCGTATGCAGGCATGTAAGCCAGAGGGGCAACGTTAACAGTCCTGGTAATTCATGTTTCGTTCTGCTATATACCATCAGTGGCAACGCAAGGAGTTTCAAAATGAGGGGTTAAACTGGGGGTAAATGTAACAACTGGGTCAAAAAAATTTGGAGCAAAAATGGCCTGAGGAAAACTTATGGAACGAAAAGCTTGCTAATTTCAGCTAAAATTGACATAAAACCTTTGCTCAAAATTATTTTATTTTGAATACAAAGATGATGTAAAATCGTAAAATTCGCGCGAAGCGCGCAATTTTTTCAACATTTTACATTTAAATTATCAATTTCCTCTTTCTTTTTTTATTGTTTTTTTCTTTGACAGTTAAAAACAATTTCGCGTCCCCCCTCATTCCTTTAAAAAAAAATTTGCATCCCCCCCTCTTTCTGGAAAAATAATTTCGCAATCCTCCCTAAATTTTACCATTCCCCCCCTGCCGTAAATAATGAGCGGTCCCTTACAATACATTATTGATCATATGATCAGTAAAAAAAACGTTAAACAGTGACTATTGAGAAATAGTAATCAAATGAGCAGTGAAAGTGTCAGGGGTCTGGAATGCCCTTATATGTCAATGTTGAGTTTCCGTCACATTTTGCTCAGCTTTAAAAGGCAACTTTTTCATTATTCATTATTTTTAGATCTATTATTTTGGGCTATTTTAGGCCAAAAAAAATGGTTTGGTTGTCCTCCACAACTT
>JXSR01S072759.1:0-27725 GCA_000969725.1 Ophiothrix spiculata
ATCATGATATGTTACTACAAAGTTATGTTATACCCATAGATTTAAAGGGGAGATACCAAGCTTTGTATACCGGCCCGTGTAATGGCGTCGTCAGCCATGGAGCTCAAATTGGGGTTATTCGGGTCCACTCGAGACAAGCCGAATCTTGACCGACCGTTAGCGGGCGCTATATATTTGTTATTGTGCGTCTTCCAAGACCTCAGCAGAGATGCGTAATTTATCTTATCCAGCACACACAAGATTTACGCAGACAGTGCGCCTAAACAAAACAAACGCAAAAGATCATGGATGAGCTAAAGTTGCGACAAGTCCCGACGCAGCTTCTGTGAAAACCCAAATACCCCCAATTGCCGGGAAAAAAATGGCAGCATGGCTTGTATCTCCCCTTTAAATCTATGGTTATACCTCAAGATGGCAAAATTCAATCACAACATTATGACTGTTACTTACCTTTTTACCATTATCAGACAATTCATGCTTCAATTTGTCACAATTCTCTTCCAACATTTCTATTCTTGCCTAAAAAAAATACAAACAATAAAAATTGTTACTCCTCATGCAATCTCATATACAGGGATGGTTATGGCTTTTTGTAATTTTGCCTGAATTTGCCTGAAAATGTGAATTTCCCAATACTTTTGTACAGTAATCATGCCTGCCTATAGCAAAAATGATGGTAAACAAAGTCAAATCAAAACAAAAGTGTTACATTGACCAGTTAGGACCGCGCACGGATTTCAGTGATCATAATGATCACTGATTACAGTGAACATTTGTAGAAAAAGGAAGTTGATGATTGCCTCAAGTAAACTTCAAGTAAATCTTTCCAGATGTTGAATTAAAGTACAAATGATATCCCATGATACAGTGCAAGTATGTATCCATAGTTTCTGATATCCACGTAGCCTTCAACTGCTCAGTCTGCTTAAATAATTGACAAAAACAACCAATATTTAGAGGTATTATGGGCCTGTAAAGATAAGTTAAATGACCACCAAGGACTTAAATTTTGGGGTCGCTGATGATATTTTCATTAAATTAAGACCTTGATCTTATAACAGCAGGTGTGAAAGTCTAGGTGTCTGGTTTTTTTAACCTGGTGTTGGTTTTCTGAAAAGTTCATGTTTTGGTAGTTTTACCAGACTGTTCACTGAAATCAGTGAACGATGATCACTAAAACCAGTGTTCAATGGAATATTCTTCTCAACCAGCAAATTATGAAATATACATTTGGTGACTGTCACCTCCAGGCAGTCAAAGAATCTTGGTGGAAACATGTTTTTAAAGTTAATCTGAGCTAAAATAAAGATCAAGTTCATTATTGATTCGTCTGCTAAAGCTAATTCTTTGACTCAAAAATCATTTTCTGGTAGTAATTCTTGGATTAAATTCATAATTAGCTACTTTTATAATAGTTGAACCATATTTATCATCAATACATGTATTCATTTTGTAAAACACCTCTCTTTTGTTACTTAAATCTCGTTAAATAATGATATTTCTAATGTATGCCATTGTTTTCTATAGATGCACTGTGAACTTTGCAATCTCATCCCTTTTTTGAAAAACCTAAAGAGGGCAGTATAAAAATATCACTAAAATTAGTGATCATAGTGATCACTGAAATCAGTGCGTGGTCCTAACTGTTGACAGATACATTTATTTTTGGTCTATATGACATAAACAGTAGCTGTAACACACAAAAGCAAATGTTTTGGGGATAATTAACAATATATTCATATGAATTTTAGAAGTTTTGAATAAGGAATCATTAACCCTAACACTTTAGACCGCTTCTTCTCCTCGGAAATCTGAAATTAAAAAATGTTGGATTTTACACCTGGATTCAAACTCACAACCTCCCGTTTCCCGATCCAATTATCACTATGTCAAGCCACTGAGCAGGCGCTGTCATGGCAGCAATTTTGTGATCATAGCTAACTCAGGTCTATGACGAATTTGGGCTTAGGCAAATTTTTTAACTTTGTGGAATGGGATATAGTGAGATTCAGTGGGGTTAAGGTTAAGGGAACTAAGAAAGGACAAATAAAAATGCATCTATAGGGATTGCTATAGTAATGAAATAGAATGTACACTGTGTTTTTAAAATCTGAAATATAGATTTAACCAATCACCACTGAAGCGTCACTGAAGATGAACACATCATGCAATATTGCACAAGTGTATAACTAAGTTGAAAGTGGTCTTGCCTTGGATTTGAGTTTTATAACAGGTACAGTTACATCAGAGTTCAATTAGGTGATCTTTACCAAGTTGCTAAATGGCAAAAAAGATCTTCATTTTTGAGATAAAGTTTTGTTGCAAAACTTTGAGAGACTATAAAAAGACAGTCTGCTACCTGATACAAACTTTCATCTTATCTAGTTGAAAAAATCACACTTTCTTATGGACATTTTGTTAGCTACCAGGTGGCTTTTATGGCATAAACATTGGATTAAGGAGGCTATTGCTATAGGAATCATGAATAGGGATGAGGGGCAATATCATTCAAGGCAATGACCTTCTAAAGAATTCACCTAGCAGCCTTGTTACTAAGCAACAGACAACAAGAGTCATGAATAAGATTGTCACTTCACCATTAGTGTTGAAAACTCAGCTGGTGGCTAATGAAATGTCCACAAGTGATTTCTTTGACCAAGTATACTTTAGGTCCCATCCAAAATTTTAGGGTAAGGGTTTGGGTTAAGCTATGTTTAGGGTTAGGGTCGGGTCATGGTTAGGGTTTTGTTATGGCTTGGCGAGTTAGGGTTGGGTCATGGTTAGGGTCAAGTTATGACTTAGCAATGGGACCTAAATATACTTTTTACGATTACTTAATGGACTAGATAAAATTGAAATGCCGATAACATTGTTCAACCACAGTCCTTATAAATCTTTTCAAAAGTCTGCTATTTGACAATCTCTGGAATAAGAAATCTATTTACACATGCATAATAAAACAAACAAGGATTAGGAAAATAATAGAATAGGGGTAGATTACTTGAACCATAAGGCTGTGTTCGGCAAGAATCTCAATAATGCTAAAATCTAGTTTCTTGGTTGTTCAACACTTTACTAAGTGCAGTATACCATGTTTGAATCTCCCATTCAGATATCTGGTTGTGCACTTTGGTGAAGCCGAATACAATATCATACTGAGGAAATAGCTATATAAATTGCTTTTACACAGAAATTGTGATTATAGTGCATTTGAGTGCTGTTGAGCTCATGCAGTGAGCCAACCTGGGTAGTCATGTGACGTCCACCATCTTGGTATCTCTGTTCTATCCTTCTGATAGATTCAGCCAATGCAGCTTGTTGTTTGACAAATTCATCATAATCAGCCAATGGGATCACTTCTTGTTTGCCAAATTCTGCAGACTATTTTGCATACCAATAGCGGGCATGAAAGTAATATCATAGCACATATCAGTTAGAATACAAATTAGCCTTACACAAACAAAGATCATCGAAATACCATTGATTAAAATAAGAGAATATAAGGGGTATAAGTAAAAGAAAGGTCCTCAGGGTCTTTGAAAAAAGACATTTTTTTCTAATGTCAGAAACTAGAAATACAAAACAAAGTTTATGCGCAAATGCTCCCGTCTCAGTAGTGGATCAGGCGTTGTTGCTGTTGTTGCATATATGTGAATGTGTTTGATGACACAGACACACACTGTATAACACTTTCTTGCACTTTTCATCTTGTTAAGCCTTTCGCCAAGGAAACCCAACTTGGTACTTGGTACCAAGTAAGCTACAGGAAGCTTATTTTCAACTAGGGTCCGAGATGTTTTCAAATTAAGTTTTTGAATGCAGGAGGAATACCGAACAGAGAAAAACCTATGGAAGAGAGCATGGACTGAAACCAAATGTACATAAAGCACCAGGCCGGGAACCTCTTTGGCCTCATTGGTGCAAAGCAAGGAATCTAAACTACCACTGCACTAACCCGCTCCCCAAAGCATTTTTTGCATATTCTACTCCTTAATTTGATTGACCATATACATAGCAGGATATTCCATGGGAAAATATTTTTCACTAGGTATGCGCCGCAATATAACAACAAAGTTTCGCTATAACCTGTAGAAATCCCAGAGACAGCAAAAACAACATCTCGCTTATACTACATTTATAATCATGTATTCAAATATTCATATTTACTGATACCTTACAGAATTTGAAAAGTAACAGTCATGCAAACAAAAGGTGTTTTGCAACATAATAATAATAATAATACTTTATTTTTATAGAGCGCAATAACATCAAATGAACTGAAGGCGCTTTACAATAAATACATAGGCAATTTTAAAACACAATCAATGAATATTACACAGCATAGATTAAAAGCCCGTAGAAAAGGCAGGATGAAAGACCAAAACTGTGGAATAAACATAAAAAATGCATAATATAAGTTAAAAAACCAGTGGCATATTGCACAGCAACATGGTGAAATCACAACATACAATGCATGAGAAAAGCAAAACTGAGCAAATTGTGATCACACCATGCAAGAGCGATAAAGTGTCTACAATAAAGAGAATGAACCAACCCTTTCATTTTTCAAGCCAGTTAGTCTATCCTGAAGACGTCCTTTAGCTCCTGTAAATCCAGACCCTCCAACTCCAGTGGTTCGTTTCTTATCAGAAGCATCGTAACTAGTCCCATCCTGAGCATCTGGCTTCAACTGTGTACACAAGGAAAATAAACCACTCATACCTCAAATTCTCCATGTGATAATTGATCCAAATAAATCCTCATGCAACTACCAAGAAGCACAGAATTAAATTAAGGCCTTATTTGCTACTGAGAGGATAGTTGAAAATTTGGTCTACAGGTGTAATTCAAGAACAGAAGACAAAGCAAAGCTATGTATCCTGGGACATGGAAGGTCTGACGGCACATTTAAATCTCATGTATAGATATGGTAGCATGTTGTAAAGTGAGCACCTTTTCCATAACAGGATAAAAAAATGCTAAAAAAACATTATTTGGTATATCATAGATATTGATTAGCTCTAACAGTTAAAACCATTTTTAATCATAAAACACGCTATTTTTTAAGATAATCCTTAATTACTAGTTAATTAATACACTGTCATCTATGTAAATCTCAATTTTCAAATGCGTTTTTCTCAAATTAGACCCAACTTTCTAAAATGGCTGTATTTTTTTAATTTTATGCAGCATATTTTCAAGATTTTCAGGATTTGTTATCAATGTAATGATGCTTCAAATAAAATGATTCAAAACATTTCATGTTGATAACCTCCTATGTTAATTGCATCATCAAGGTCAATGACCTTTTAATGTCGAGAATGCACGGTAAGTACATATTACATAGGAAATTATTATTACTCAACATGAAAATTTTTCTGTAAAAATTTCTTAAGGTACTGCAGGTGAAGTAATATTTCACTTAGAAATGAAACAACAAGCCAATAGGCCTACTTAATGTCATCTATATTCCAATTTGTATATGATTTATCAGAATTTTTTGTGTTTCGTAGTCCGTCTAGAAGGACCACTGGCAGCTAGCGAAGAGAGCTTCAAGCTCAGGCTGACGCCCTCGAAGCGAGCTTCGCTCGTTGCTCGCTTCGCTCGCTGCCCATGGTCCTTCTAGACGGACTAGTGTTTCGTTCTTTGACCATGGTACTTTAAACAGAACAAAAAATCACTTGGCCATTATTTAAGTTTGACAAAATTAACTAAGAATACAAGATATAATACCCTTCCATCCAAACTTATGAAAACATAGAAAAGAAACATGGTTATTTGGAACCTGAGCCAGTAAATTGCTCACTCCCGCATCCGCCTGCACTGCCACCCCTGGCACTTTTCATTGTAACTGGTGCCATTTTCAAACAGAATGCAGTATGATTTCAAATTTTTCTACACTGAAAGAATTTTAAATTAGGCTTAAAATGAGCTATCAACCATTGCTGTAAGGCAAGGGGTTGTGAAAAAGTAATAAAATTTATGTCACTTCAAAAAAGCGTTATTCCACCACCCTTTTTGGGTACCCAACTCACGACATGCCACCATATAAGAAAAAAGATAAAAAGTTGCACAGCAATTAATCTAAGCCTCATTTACTATCTGGGCATGCTGAGGAGTTGTTTCAAATTGTACTCCATAATGTACTCCATGGGTATAAGATTTTCATTGGACTATATGCAGATAAAGCAATCATATAGCATGTATATAGAGAATTATACATACAAAAGGAGTGGAACCAAAGTAAAGAGAAGGCCATAACCCTTCAAAGAAAAAGCCAAAAGCCATGGAAGATGTATGCTTAATTGACAGTCAAAGGTCAGAAGTAAATAAAGAATACTACGTCAGTAGACAAAAGGCATTTTACAAACTTCATGCATAACTTAAAGATTGTCATCAAAACTAAAGACAATTCAGTACCATGAGACCAGAAAATTGTCCCTTTCTCCAATATTTATGCTGTATAAAGTTTTTGAACTGGAATATCAGCAGTTGAAAATTTAAGGATGAGCAAATATACCACCACCATCACCACCACTCACAGAATAAGGTCAATCAAGTACTAGAGATAAAGACTTGTTGTATTTTCAAGCTTCCAAGGCATTTAAAGAATCAAGCAAAGCATGTGATCTCATATGGAAATACAAAAAAAATCAAAAGTTCAAAATGTTAAAACCATGCTCCCTTTACATTGCATTCAAGAAGTCAAAAGTGAAACACAAACCCTGCTTTGATGTGATACTGTCTTCGTCCCAGTTCCTGCATCACTTGAACCATTACCTCGTCCATGATGCTTATCAGTTGATGGTTTGTCAAGTACATCCTGTTTGAAAGTCATTAAGATTTGATGAAAGTCATTTGAGAACAAATTAACAAAAAAATACCATATTTATTCATTTTAGCATCTAGCTTGAACCCTATATATGAGAATTTTTTGGTTTGGCACTTGAAGATCAGAGAGCCTTCTATTGCTAGTGGGTGAATGTTTACACACTCACTCAATAGTGATAAGTTTATTTATTAATAATAAAATTGATTAGATTATAAAGTTATAAAGAAGTAATTTGGACCTTTTTGAAATGAATACAGCTCCTGATCCCACAGGTAGGAGTAAAACAACTCATAATGGGTAAAAGTCACTGGATGTTAGGCCATATTAAAAAAAACCTTTGTCTCAAAGCTCCTGCGCGCGTTAGTTTTAGCGTGCGCGTTAGTTTCCTTAAAAATCCAAAAACCGAATTTTATTTCACCTTTTAAATTTTTTTCCTCCAAAATCACGAAATACAACTCGCAATCCAAGGAAAAAAGTTCTTATTTTCTTCCGTTTCCATTTATAACTCATAAAGACAGGGAAACATATTCACAATTCTGTTTCTTTGTTTTATTTCAATATCTTTACACATCGTATGATAAAGGAGTCGTCAATATGACTTTTAAATCAGTGAAAAAATTCAAAAGAAAAAAAAAGAAAAAGAAAAAAATCGCATTCCGCATTAGGTTTTTGAGAGCTGGAGAGCTTTGAGACAAATGTTTTTTTTAATATGGCCTTATGACTAAATGGAATATTTAGAATGCTGAGAATATTGGAGAGTGGGGAAAGGTAGAATCTTTTATCAAACCACAAAGGCATTTATGATCATATTTATGGGGAAAATAGAGTGAAGCATTGAGACGTATTACATTAGGTATTTCAGCACTTCGGGACGTTGCACTTAAACTCACAGGGATGTTCAATATTATATTGAGCGAAACATTCATCAAAAAAGTTATTTTTGTGAAGTTTTGTTAAAATAAAGTTTAATAAATTACAGAAAATAACTAAATATTAAATAATTAAAATTGACCTTTAGTATGATAGATTTGTTATATAACACTTTGCACCTGATTATTTCCCACACCACACCACCATTTCACTAAAATAACTAACAATATGTAATTATATAATGAAATAGAAACAAAATCTATGAACAAAGTAACAAAGATTAATGTAAAATGTAAGATTGATCTATAATGCACTACAGAAATGCTATATGTTAGTCATTGTCAAAAAATCAAAAAATCTCTTGATGTTAAAAAGACATATGAATTTGCGGATACCCTTTCAATGTATTTACTCATCCAATTTCTGAATGGAATTGCTTATCATTATGTAAAACTGAGATGTAGTAAAACCTACAGGTCAGAAAGTCAGGAACAATTACCGAGGAAATAGCTCATATATCTACAACTTCCAAGAGTAAGATAAAACAAAAATCAAGGAAACTATATTTGATAAAACTATTATTATGACAGATAGAGCATAATACCAAGTTGACTTTTACAATGAATATTTGATTAACACCAGCTAGATGTTAAGTTTCAAATTAAATATGCCAAGAATGTTGACAATACACTTTACCAACAAACGTCCTACAAAAAATAAGAGGAAATGCATGTATTTCAAAACTCCAAATCCAGAGGAACATTAACCACATGACTAAATCATCAAAATTACTGTCCTGTAAAGTGTAAAAATATCAAGCTTCTTTTGCACCTTAAAGAGAGCAAAGGATAACAAGTAATGAAAAATTTAACAAAGTAATAAACTAATTATAGAGAAAAGCAGAGGTATGTATAATAAAGAGAACCATTGAAGTTTCCTTTGTTATTTTTGTTTTTCAACAATGATATTATTATTCTATCAAATGAATAGTGGCAAGCTTTTTTTACTAGAAACAACCAGTTAATGGTTTTATTTCATTTACAACCTTCAATATCATCAGGAAATCTCAATGTTTCAATTTATAAAGCATTCCAAGAATATCAAGACCACTATATTCACCAAGCAGGCCCTATCCATTCTACCCAACTATAAAATCTTTAGAACTACTACCAATTTCATGAAAAAGAAACCATAAAATAAACAGCTGTCAAAAATCTTACAGCATCTTGTCCATCTGAAGGTTTCTGCCTAAACAAAGATGAAGATGGATGGAGTTCAAACTCTGGACTTGAAGAATCTCCTTGTGACCTTTGCGAACGTAAAGATGAAGCTGCCTTCTTATGAAGTAAATCCTCCTCAGGCATAGACAAAGATCTTCTTGGGACTTTATGATCTGCAGTAGCTTTTGGGCTATCAGATTTAACATCTGGTCGAAAGAGGTTTAGCATTTGAGTAAGCTTATTGTTCTGTGCTGTCACTTGTTCAGTTAAAGGTGACATGACTCTTGTATCGCTGGACTCCTCATCTGCTTTATTCTGCAAAGGTCCTAGGCTAGATGGCCTCACTGGAGGTCCTGATTCCACTGTTTTGGTGTTATTTTGTACTGGTTGTACTTTGTCAGGACTCTGGCTGGCTCCTGTTATCATGGGTTGACGTCTCGGAAAGAAACGAGCGAAAACGGAATCTGAATTCAATTCTCCATTTGTTCTTTGAGAAATGACATTTTGCCCCTTGACATCTTGCTTCTTGTTCTGTGGTGAAGCATCTGATCCAGGAGGGGTGGGAAGTTGTCTCCCAGATGACATTGACCTTGGCCTTCTTTCTGCAATGTCATCACCAGATGTTTCATCGGAGGGAGGGCTTTTCCCATCTACACTGCTGCTTCTTGGGGGCACATTGGGGAGTTGTCTCACTGTTTCTCTTTTCCTCTGAAATAAGTTGGTTGTAAAATATCATTATTTTGGTTTAACATCACAAACAAACATCTGCTTTTTACCTTAAACCAAATATTTTCCCAGAAAGTAAAAAGAGATTTAAAACACTGGGGAACAGAAGTCTATATATATAATCAACACAAACTGGTTAAAGATGATATCTAATTGGAGCCTCAAGTAAAGAAATTCCATCAATTTGAAGGCAACACACAGTGCATAAAAAAGGGCTTTTTACTACACATTTAGACAAGAACCATAGATTTAAAGGGGGGATACAAGGCAATCCGCCATTTTTATTCCGACATGGAGACAAAATTGGGGGTATTCGGGTATTTGCCGATAGCTTGCCGATGGTGCATCGCACCTTGTCATAATGCGCCAATATTGAAGCACGCACACACGCTTTGCGTGCAGGTTGGCATATCATTCGCGTAAAGTATTATTTGCGCAGGTTGTCTCTACGCGTAACTAAGTCTTGGCACTCGGATTTTGCCGCGAACCGAGTTGACCCGAATACCCCCAATTTGAGCTCCATGGCTGACGACGCCATTACACGGGCCGGTATACAAAGCCTGGTATCTCCCCTATATCTATGACAAGAACAGAATCACTGACAATACTCTGGGATACAGCTAAAGAAAAAGTAACACTGTTATTAAGTGTCCATTCACCCAGAAATATTCACAGCAGAGATTTTACAGTCTTCACCAAAGTAACAAGATACATGAATAGGCTTGACTTTAAATACAAGAACCCTTCTCAGATATAGGCCAGTACTGATACAGGTTACCCAAAAAAAAACTTGATGATGACTAGGAAACAGAAAGATAACAACTGAATCTAATGAAATCAAAAACCAAACTCAACTCTTCTTTCTTTCTTAGAACGCAACCTTTTTTCAGGAAGAAAACTTGACAATAATGGTGCATTGCGAAGCATTCCCATGACTTCCCCTTCAGAAGATTCCGTCCCCATAGTATGAGCAGACTCCGGCAGAGACTGGCGGCCAGTACCAAGGATTTCATCAGGACCTTCTGTTGTCTCTGATGCAGACTGTCGTTGATCAAGAATCTCATCTGGTCCTTCTGTGGTACCTGATGAATCGTCCAGTGATGTCACTACTGTCAGAGTTCTCTCTTCTTTATCTGCTTGATGCTACAATTATCATGACATAATGTGTTATATAAAAATAATATGAAAATCAATTCAAATCATGCCTTATCTAATTTAAATACATTTAGTGCATTTGTGGTGCAAGATTTGATTAGTACATAGAGTTTTCAAAAAGTGCATAAAATGGTGTGAATGGAAAGGTTACACAAATCTGACAAGTGTTTACTGTTTTGGGCACATAGGTTATGATTATGCAACATCCTTTACAGAGTGTACTGTCCAAAGTGTGTTTACAGAAGTGTTTGTAACCAGGGTTAACATAAACTTGCATGCAAGCCTGTCATAATAATCTTGATTTAATCAATAGAGGGCAATATTTTGTGATATAAGATATAGATTTGTTGCTAGCATTTAGTGCTATAACATTTAATGCTATATCATTTATTTATGTGGGTTTTTATAAGCAGATAACTTGGGATTTGAAACTACTTGCAAGTCGTAACTTCTCTAGGCCGGAAAACGCAAGTATACGCAAGTATACGCTAGTATACGGGGTATCCATAATTGGTGCTCTCCAATATGGATGCCTCTAATGAAAGAATAATTCCTACTCAGACAGATATGTTTTCTCTAGCATAATCAAATGCAAATTAGAGCTGATGCTTACCAAAACATACACAAATACACAAAAGCTCAATGAGCATGAGTCATAAGGCAGTTGTAAGGGTAATTGATACCATAGTTTAAGCATGAGAATGCTAAGGTTGAGATAGTATCTCATAGCATAATTTGAAACAGAAATGGTCACACTGCCTCACCTTGTCAATACTGTTATCCTGCTGTGTTGCATATACTTGCTGCATGCTTGTCATCTGAATTGCTTCTTCTCTTGCTACTTCAGCCTGAAACAGAACCAGAAATACAACAGGGTTTACTACACGGAACAAAATTCAGCTTAAAGACACGGATTATTCCAATTTTACTTGAATTATAAAAAATTCCCGGAAACAACCTTTAGCATCCAATGCCCTTAAAAGTGTCATGCTTCTGGAAAAAAAGATTTAAAATGTTAAGAAATAGAAAACATTATCACATGCAAATTGAATAGAAAATCAATTATAGACAATATTTGTTTTATCATATGAAATGAGCAAAATTGTAAATAATCTACAATCACCTATACTGCTCCTCCATGACAAAAGGGCTGACATGACTACTTTATGAAAATTAGGTTATTACCTGAAACAGGTGTTCATGTTGATATTTGTCATGACAGTGAGAAAGTCATAGTCCAAAGCTCTTGCACAAAATCACAATTGCACAAAATCACCAAACGTTTTACTTTGGCGTGGGGACTTTTGCACCATAATGTAGGATTATCAATATGTTAGTTAAACTCTTTCACCATGGAGGAGCAGTACAACATATGTAACAGCAATTAAGCATAGGTCCCATTCCATTTGTAATAATGCAATGCTCCCACATTTCAATCAATTCTACATATGATCACTAAACCCCTTAAAATGAAAATGTTTATATTTCTAAATATTGAAAACTATAGGCAAGATACTATCTAACAACCTGAAATCTAAAACAAAAATATGATCAAATAGGTTAGAAAATGAACATTTCATTTTGCACATTAAATGGGAACTAAAATGAATGTACAGAAATCAATAATCACAAGCCATCTAAATAATAATTAAGGCATATGCCTAAAGGTCATTTCAGACTGGCTTTGTCACATGTGGCAGCAAAAGACTTTACCATTCAACTTGTCACACTGTATTCAGGAGAGTTTTGCGACCACTGGATCCAACTCTCAAAACAAGAAAGACTGAAGAGTTGTGAGAGTATAATAATAATGTAAAAAGCCTAAAAAGGGAAACATATAAGTAACACAAAATGAACCAATGAACACCTCTATAGATATCAATTTAATCTACTCTGAAAAAAGGTCATGCAGGCTACTTTAACTAATACTATTTACAGCCTTTTATGCTCTACTCAAATATTCAAATAGAATATTTATGCATAATTTAATTTTCGGAACAAGTGTACTTTAGGTCCCATCCAAAATTTTAGGTTTAGGGTTAGTGTTAGGGTTAGGTTTAATTTAGGGTTAGGGTTAGGGTGTAGGGTTAGGGTTAGGGTTAATTTCAGGGTTAGGGTATAGTTTTTGATGGGACCTGAAGTATACTTTTTCCTAATTTTCCATTGTAAAGATCTTTTCCCATGTCCTCTACAAAAGTATCCACCACAATTATAACTAGATTAACAAGATGAATGAAAACCTTGAGCTATTCCATCTATGAGGCATGCTGCAATTCAAACTTGATCTCCCTTTTGTAACCAGTCAGAGCAGCTAGCGTTTGCTTACCTTCTCTGTTTGAGTTGACTTTGTAGCAGCAGACATTTGCTCAATGTCCAATACCCATTGGCTAGCCTTATCTTTCAGATCAATGTGTTCACTCTGCAGGGCTTTTTCCTCATACTCAACAGTGTGGGTCTGTATTCCCATTTGGTTGACATCCTTAAGGAAAGTTTGAATACCTACTTCCTCCTGTTTCATATCCCACTGACTACTTCCATCAACTAACTCAAACTGCCCAGCTTGTAGTTCCTTATCTTTGAATTCTTTACATTCAGTCTGTATCTGTACATGGTTGACATCATTAGGAATAGTCTGAATGCCATATTCTTTTTGGGCATGTTCCCACTGACTACTTTGATCTTTCAACTTCAAATCCCACTGACTACTTTGATCTTTCAACTTCAAATCCCATTGACTACTTTGATCTTTCGACTTCAAAGCCTCATGCTGAACACTGACATCCTTAAATTCTTTGTTCATTGTTTGTAAAGCTACATGGTTGACATCACTTGGAATAGTCTGCATGCCAACTTTTCTTTGAGCATGCTCATACTGGATGCTCTGATCGCTCGTTTTTAAAGCCTCCAACTGCACACCCATTTCTTTGCTTTTAGCTTTTTCAGTCTGCATTTCCCTACTATTGCAATCCTTGTCAACAGTCTGAACAGAAGCATGTTTACTCTGTGCTTGTAAAGTTTGTGCTCCCTTAGATATAAGCTTACTTGATTCAGTTTGAACTAACTTTGATTTGAAATCACTTGGTGGCTTCCACGCCATGATATCTACTTGTACAGATTGTGTGTGTTGGAAAGCTGACGCTAAAGTGGGCATTTGAGATTCGGTCAATTGAATTTCCCGCTGTGTAAATGTCTGTTCTTGAACCTGCACCTGGAAATCATCTTCTTCGATATGTTCCCATGTATCATCATAGGTATCTATACCATTGAGGCTTTCTAGACTTTGCAAAATCTCCTCTATCCTAACTTTGTCTTGAGTTTTTTCAGACTTCACTCTAGAAGCTTGAAGATTACCATGTTCATCTTCAGTAAATTCAATGCTTTCATTCACAAGTCCAATTTCCTCTTTTTGAATCATAAAACCACTTGGACTAGTCTCAAGCTGTTTCTGTAATTGTATCTTCTCCATTTCAAGCTTCATCTTTTCCTGTTTAAATTCCTTTTCAGCCTCAGCTTTCTCTGCCTCACATTCATCTTTGATTTTCTTGATAACACGGGCTTGTTCGGCTTTGAATTCCACACGCACACGCTCAAACTCCTTCTTGACTTCCTCTCTCTTGCGATCAATACTTTCATTCAATACAATGATTGCATTTTCATACTTGACAATCGTTTCCTCTTGCTCACTTAAAGATGAATTACCCAGGACATACTGATTACGTTTTAATTTTTTTTCAGCCTTCTCTGCCTCAAGATCCTTAAGAAGTTTGTCTTGTTCGGCTTTGAATTCAGCACGCACTTGCTCAAACTCATTTTTGACATCCTCTCTCTTACGAGCGATACTATCATTTAATTCCATGATTGCATTTTCATATTTGACGATTATTTCTTCTTGTTCACTTTGTTCCTCTGAGACATCTGTTTGGACACTTGCAACTAAGGACTTTTGAAAGTTACTTTTGACAGAGTTGACCTGCACTCCTTGATCAATCTGGGGAGCCATTGACAAGTGTGGCATTTGGAATAAGGCAGGCCGCGTTCTTATATGCAACACTTCTTCCTCCTCAACTTCTTCTTTTTTATTACCCTCATATTTCAAAACATCTTCATCTTTTTCAAAATTACTCTGGTCATCAGTATACCCAATATCATATAAAAGTCCTTTCATATCCTCAGATACTACTCTCCACTCCTGCATCAATCTTTCCTTGGACGAGTAACCCCCAACCCGTCCAGTAGGTATCCGAACAGTCTCTAATCCTCCTTCGTCATTTTCAATCAGTCGCAAATGGTAATTCTCAGCTGATTTGATTTCATATTCATCCTCTAATGTTCTGTCGCTGTGACCGGCAACCTCTGGCTTAGGCATTGATTTCAAACTATCTGATGTCCTGTCGCTATGACTGGCACCCTCTGGCTTAGCCATTGATTGCATACTGGCAGCCATGACTTCTGATAATGCTTTACTCTGTCAGAATCCATTGGGTATGCAGTAAAAGAAAGCAAATTAAGGGGTTTGCTGGTAAAAATAATTACATGCTTTAAAGCAGTGGTAGAGCACACACATAATTCAAAATTTACACTTTCCAGTCTGACTTTTTCCACCCCAGATTGAAGGCATTTTAGGTCTAAATTGACTTTTTAAGTAAATTCAAATAATCTTTAGAAATATATTCTATATAATTAAATGAGACTTCAGCATTATACATCTGTATGAACAGTTGACATTGCATAGGATAGTGTTTTTGAAGGGTAGAGGCAGTGATTGTAATTATACTTCAATTTTATTTAGGACGTCTGGGGGACATCCTACCCCTGAGCTGACAGTAATTTAGGGTGTCACCCACAAAAAGATTAAACTATACAAAACTGTTTTAGATCATTATTTGATGTAAGCTTTAAATATGTTTATATATTTCTTTATGTAATCTTGAAAATTTAATTCTGAATTTGTGATCCTACTGATTGTAGATTATTATGCACCATAACAAAATAAAGAGTAACAAATACTGATGTGATATAAATATAAGATGGTAAATAAGTAAAACATCCTGGTGAAACAAAAGGTGATAAAAAATCCAAATTGTTAACCTGAAAATTCCCCCATCACCAAGTCATAAACCAGGCCTACTTACTGCTCTTAACTTCTCTTCAAGAAGAGATTTATCTACTTCAAGTTGATTCACTTGTAATCTCAGGTCATCCATTTCATTCTTATTCATATTAGCTTTTGGCCCCATGAAATGATCCTTGTGGAACCCCATATTCATGTCTTCCATGTCAATAGCTGTCATGGTGTGTTCATCCTTTGTATCAACTTTTTCTCTTTTCATACCAGATGTTTGAAACATGAATGCTTGGGCCTGTGCAAAAGAATTATATTGTATGTGGAAAAGGTACATTTAAACACATGAATGTCACAAAGTAAAAATAAAACCAAGAAGTTACCAAAAAAAATTTTAAGCCTGTCACCAATATATATCTAGAAATACATGATATGTCTAAAATTAGGTCTATACCAAACTTCAACAAAAATCAGTCAACATTTAAATTCAGAATCTATTTGAGGTAAATATTGTAATTGATATATCACTATATATGTGAGAAATAATCTAAAGATAAGAGACAAGATAATTGTAGGTAGCTTAAGCAATCTTTGGAAACAAAGCCATTAGAGGAAATATATCCGAGAATAGACTCTAATGAAAACAAATCCTAAATATCCCAAAAGTCTCCTTGGCTAAGAAGGAAAAACACAAGAAAATGAAGAAAAAAACAAAAAAGAAAAGAGATTATCCCTTCAAATAGGAACTCACTCCCTGTGCTCATTGTGTAATTGCCATTTTTCTTTAAGCAATCTTTGGAAGTGTAGGTATATATTATATAAGAAAGAAAATAGTGAGTATGAGTTATATACAGCTAAATAGATTACATAACTCTAGAAATTCCACAAGGATATGAAGGAATTCCACAAGGAAGTGAAAACAAAAAAGAAAAGAAATAATCCCTTCACAAACTCACTTCTCTGAGTTCATTTTGTAATCTTCGTTTTTCTTCCAACCACTCTTGCTCCATTCGTTTGGCAAGAGCCACCTCTGAATCAAGTAAATCCACACTTGTTTGTACTTCTACAGGAACACTGACTGAATCAGTGCCTGTGGAAGAGTCTGTTTTCTGAATGGGCAAAGTCATTGGTGTGTTTTCCAACTGGTTCCATAATATGTCGAGTATAAATCAAAAACAAGTTAAAGAATAACATGATTAGTAATTTGAAGTTTGAAGGACAATAAAGACAGATCAAAAATAAGGATCCCAAATGACTTGGATATGTAAAAGAACCGATAGACAATTATACTTTCCCTGCCAAGTATAAATAAGAAACAAACTAACAAGCAAAATCAATTTGGACATTAAAGTAATTTCCAGAGGGCAAAAGGGTTATAAACATAAACAATCTATACAAGCCTATACATGTGTAGGAATTTTGGCATCCAGGCACTGATGTTTTCTACATGGGGCATCTAAAACAAAAAAGTACCGTACATTAACACAAAATACCATACTTAGATCACCTTAATAATTAGCCACTACCCACTTCTTCTTTTGAAAAGAAATATTACCTTTAAAACTAAATGTAAATAAATGGAAAAGAAAATAAAGCAAAAAAGGCAACTCTGAATTAAAATTTGAGGAGACATAAACCATAAGTATAAAGAGCATACTATGTATTGTTATCCAAATTACTCAAAAACTATGTTTAACATGCACAATATTGAATATGTGAAGATTAAATGAAAAAAATAAGAATGTTACTGAATTACCAGCTGATACGGAGACAGCCAATTAAGTAAAAAGTAATAAAACACCATCACCAATACTGAAACAAAATCAGATGGAATAATTTAGAGGGGGAAAATGTTTATAGTCAGTAACCTTTGATCTGCAACTATCTTGGTGTGGGGATAAAGTCATAGGAAGGAATATGTACATTTGGTCAATACACCTCATAACACCCAATACATAAAATACAAGGAAATTAATGCAATCTATTCATTAAAATAAATATTGAGGAAAAAAGGATAACCCAAGCCATGATGCCCTTGAAAGAGAGGTATTTGATCTAGATAAAAATGAAATTTTCCCTGCGGAAAAAACTGATTTTTCAAAAATGAGAATCGCTTAAAGATTCAAAGCATGCAATTTAAGTAAACCATTCCTGCTTCATCTAGTCTACAAAAGCTGTACCCAGCACTGGAAAACAGCCAAATAGGAACCACTATTCCATCAAATCAACTTACTCCTCTTGACTCCTTTGTAACAGCAAGTGCTTCCTCAACATATTCATTATCACCTATACTGGTCAATTTCTTGCGACGTGGTGATGGAGAACGCTTCATGGCTTGGTGAGTCTTAGCAAACGTTTCAGCAAAGAGATCCCTTGACGGTTGTGTTTGTTTCTGGTCTAAGACATCTTCATCACCTTTGGTGTTATCTGTGGCATTATCTTTCTCAATAAAAACCACAGGGCTTGCTTCTTCAACCACCTTGACATGTCTCACAACAAACTCATCCCTTATGTCCAAGTTCACAACATCATTATCTGTCCCTATCTCTTGATTAATCATCTGGACCTTCTTCTTTGTATCCGTGATACTTCCTTGATTGGTTTTCTCAGTCGTATCAGTCTGGACTCCTTCGTCAATTTTCTGCCGTCTCCTGGCTCCTTCCCACTGCTTGTCGGTATATGTCATTTGATGGATGGTTTTGGCCATTTCATCTGAGAGTGCTTCAGTCTGGACATTTTGCATCACATGTTCAGTTGGAAAAGGATAAAGGAAACAGTGGATGGATATAAAAACAAAAATCAAAACAGACACAAAAAGAGAAAAGCACAGAGATGACACAGATCACAGCAAAAAAACCCAAAAAACAACAAAAACTCGAAAAAGACACTAAAAAAAGCCCAAAAAAAAAGACGACAAGAAAAAAAGAAAACATAAAAAAAAAACAAAAAATCATAGGAGAACAGCTAAAAAAAAACATGACAGCAGAAAAAAACAAAAAAAGCAGCACCGCAAGGAAAAAGAAAAAGAAAAAAACTAGAGATCTCAAAAAAAGATAAGAAAAAAAAAAAAATATGTGTTTCTCTAAAAAGTGTGGAAAACAAAACAAATGAGTGACGGACCTGTATAAATCTTATTTTTTTTTTATCTGTGACTGACACATCAATCATTTCATTCTCAAACTAAGTGAAACATCTGGTAATATCACACTCAAAATTCTACAAATGAATGGAGAAACGGAATGACTGACAACCGTACTCTGGCAACTGAATGGTAATTTGACTGAGAATGCTGCTATCCAGTCAGTCAAGCGCTGTTCATTGCTTACGCCCAATTTAGTGGCAAAATGTAAGATTCGTTTTGCGTTGTAGTCAAGTAATAGTAGCGTGAGGCTCAACGCAGGGGTGGGTCACTACGCACTCGCGCAGCGTCGGTTCAGACATGGAACCCGCGTGGCGCAATCCCCTAACTTAGCCAGATTTTTAGGGTTCAAATAGACA
The DNA here is from genome assembly GCA_000969725.1 of Ophiothrix spiculata. Lineage (NCBI taxonomy): Eukaryota > Metazoa > Echinodermata > Ophiuroidea > Amphilepidida > Ophiotrichidae > Ophiothrix > Ophiothrix spiculata. Next base: position 19,364 of record JXSR01S072759.1, read on the forward strand.
AGTTTCCTATCTGTAGTTTCTTTAATCTATGCTGACACCATTGTAATGTAAGAATATTGCAATTTTTATATTTTACATTTTTATATTGTTGCCCAGCAGGCCTTCTCAACAAAATAAACCATCATTTTGAATAATGCTACTCACATCCTTTAATTTTTGTTCCAGGAAATATTTCTCCTGAAAATATTTTGCATTGATATCAGTCTGACTAATCCTCTCTGTCAAAGGCTTTATCTCAGTCTGGATTCCCTTTGTTTTTTTACCATCCCCAAATAATCCTGAGACAAATTTGCTCATCTTATCAATGGCTCCTATTTCCATCTCTTCCTCATCCACTTCCTTGTCGATTGTTGTATCTGTTGAATTTTCAACCGTTTCTACTCCATCTGTTTGAGTGTCCTCATCCACATATTTTCTTTTGTTGCTATAGCGATTGACCTCTTGATTTTTAGACAATGAATCTGCCAAAGAATATGCCTGCAAGGTAAATTTTGATCACATACACAACGGAGAAGAAAACAAATCAATATTTTTATTAGTAATCTGAAACAATTTCTGCAATTGCAATATTTCCATACCCTTATTCTTCAAAGAAAATTAAAGTAAAGAAAGATAATCAAATCAGACTATGGTAATCATGACTTGTGTGAAAAATAGTGTTGTGAGGGTGCAAATTTGAATTATCTTACAAAGTGTGAACATGGTACATAGATCTGCCAAAGCCTGAACTAAGTACAAGAATAAAACCTGTTTCCTTTCTAGTCCATTTCCTTTCTGGTGCAGTAACAGTCTTCAAATTGTGAAATTGAGCAGCACTGGTTCAGGAAGAAATACCTAAATGAATAACCAAAAATCAAACTTATGAACAAGATACTTACTGCTCTGACCCTGTCCTCCATTTCCTCTTTTTCGACGATGAATTCCGACTTCTCATCTTCAAAAGTATTTCTCAGTCTCTGGATCTGTTCGATGTAATCTTCCTCAAGTTCTTTCTGCAAATGAAATATAAACATTTTTTCAACATTTTGATCCAGAATGGGCATTAAACATAAAATAAGAACTATGGAAACAGCAAAGGAAACAAGATACAAGTTGTTGATATTAAGAAGAGAACTGTTCCTTGCAACACACTGCCCACTATATTTGTTGGATTTAATTTGTGAACGCCTATCAAGAGTCTTGAGTGTACACGCGAACAAAATAACATTGAAAATGTAAGCTTGCTTCAGAGACCACTGCGTATTTGCTACAGATACGCATGAATTACATCCAACAACAATAGGATGGGTTAGCTCACCATATTACAAGCAATTTAAGTAATTTAAGCAATTACATGCAGCAGTTTGATCCAATTAACCATTAGCTTATAACCAGCTGAAAACTTACATATTATTATGTGTACCAGAATTTTAATTCAGAAGGGTCAGAATTCCAAGACTTGAAATGCTTGCAAGCGGTGCAATTAAGTTTTATACTGTAAGATTGCAACACCTGGGGTGCATGAAATACTGGGGCAAACTACACGAAAGCTCAGAATGTACATCCATGTACATCAATGTACATTCCTGGAGTAGAGATTGTGTCTACACGATGACGCGTCACCCAGATGTGGATTCACGCTGCGTATTCAACTGCGCGTGTGTGTTTGCATCTACGCGTTGTACATACGCGTACTACCAAGTCGCATGTTAACGCGCACGCACACGCAATGTGTAAGGCGCACGGAACTATTTTGTTGAATGTACATGGATGTACATCTCAGGAATTGATGTACATGGATGTACATTCCGAGCTCTCGTGTAGTTTGCCACACTGTCACATTCTTGGATCGTATGCATGTAATTATGGTTGCAGAGTCTCAGTCTTCGAGCCTACACTTAATTGTTAAGACTCTGGATCAAAATCAGGTCAGTTTATTTGGAATGGCATAACCATGCCTGTCCAAGGATGTTTTCCATCAACTTCCTCTTAACACAACATATTTACACAATTTGAAATAAACCATAAGCAATGATTGAATAGATAACTACCATATTTGCATTATCAAATGGACCAAGCACACAAATCATACAACAAAGAATTAGTTCTTTTTAAAAGCACATCTACACTACTCGTGCATTACCCATGATGCAGTTTGAAAACTACCAAAATTTAAGGTATTTTGCATCATCAACCAGATAAATACACTGTGCCTGGGTATTTGTAGTAATTAACTGCATGTTAAAAAGTTCCTACCCATGATTTCTACATGCCCACAGATTAATTAAATTAAATGTTTTTCTGATCATTTTTGACACCACAATCAAGTCTTATCTATTTGCAGTCAGTATGTATTAAATTCATTAACAAGTAACACCTATTTGCAAAGAATAGTTGATTTAAACAAAATTACCTGATTCAATTATTGGGTTCTTTTGAGACTGCATTATGGTAAATGTGAAAGTAGTCAATCGAATACACCTCGTTCTCATGTCCCACAATGTACGCTGAAAGTATTGTAAATATGGGTAATCTGCACGATCGACTATTATATTTACTTTGTGCAAAGAAGACGTTGCTGCGCACAACAAAGATATGTGGTGGTTCGCGCAGAAAATTTGAAAAAAACAAAACACTATCGAATAGACCACTTGCACATGTCCCACAATGCACGCTGAAAGTATTGTAAATACGAGTACGACTATTCTGTGTGATCGACAATATATTTATTCTGTGCGCATGTGACATCACAACATAGATACGATCACACAGAATACAAGTTTTGCATTTTGGATACTTTCAGAGAGCATTGTGGGACATACAAAAAGAGTCTATTACAAATTTATCCAGATAAGCGTCTTTAGGGGTTCTTACCTTTACATCCTGTCGTATTCTATCCTCTGCTTCTAATCGTATCGATGATTCCAAATTATCTTTATCCACAGACAAATTGAGCTCCAAAGATTGCAATTCACGTTGATATTTCTCCTCTTTATCTTCCCTCTCCTTCTTGAATCTCTCCCTCTCCTTTTGCAACTTCTGTTCCCATTCAGATTTCTCTTTTTTATGTTTTTCATTCAAAGCGTCTTTTTCTTTCTTAAATTTCTCTGTCAGTTCCGCTTTTTCTCTTCGATGTTTCTCAAATGCTTCTAATTTTTCCTTCTTAGTCCTACTAATAATTTCCACTTTTTCTCTTTGTAACCTTTCAACAAGATCTGACCTTTCGCTGTCATGACCTTGCAATAAGTCAGTCCTTTCTTGTTCAAAAGCCTGATTCATTTCTTCCTTTTCTCTTTCATGACTTTCAACAAGTTCTTCTCGTTCTTTAGTAAAGCTTTCTTCCATTTCTTCTTTGTGCTTATCCAAAAGTTCATTAAAATCTTGACGAAGTTGTCCTTTAAGTCCCGCTTCTCCATTTACTAAAATCTGTTCTAGCTCCTGCACTTTAGCGTTATACTTCTGTAAAAGTTCAGATTTCTCCTTTCCAAAACCACTTTCAAGCTGTCCTTTTTCTTTAATAAAGTCCAACTCTCTTTCCTTCAACCTCATCTCTGCCTCATTTTTAGCTTTCAAAAGATCTTTTTCAACATCTGATTTTTCCTTACTTAACAAATTCTCAATGTCTGCCTTCTCAGCAAGAAGTTGCTGTTTAACCTCCATGATTTTATTATCAAGATCATGATTATATTCAGCTTCTAATTTATCTCTCAAATTCACTTTTTCCCTCGCAAATTCTTCCTCTCGACTCTGCCTATCACGTTCATATTTTTCTTTAGTTTCAGTCCTCTCGGCATTGAATTTTCTCTCAATTTCATCAACAAGTTTAGTTTGCTCATTTGCAAACTCATCTCGTAATTTTTCTACTTCAAGTTGAGATTCTTCTTTCTTGAGTTCTATTTCATCTTCTAAGCCAGATATTTCTATCTTGTATTTCTCTTCGATGTCTTTGCATTCATGCTCAAACATAATCCTGGCTTCTTCCAGATCTTTCTTGGCTTCATCAAGTTCTTTTTGGTGGTCTTCTTTTATCTGCTCTATTTCAGCTTCCCACTTGGCTTCTAAAATAAATTCAAAAACAGAACAAAAATATGATAATAGCTACAGTGCATTAAAGTTAATATCAATCTGACAACAAAAATGGTTCTGTTCTTTTTATCATAGATCTTGTCGGGATGTATATTATATTTCCACTTGTTGAAGTTGGCATAGCCAGTATTACTATGATCTACACCCATCTACTATGATTTGATATAAACAAAACAAACAAACAAAAAAAGATGGGCAAAATTAACACTTTCTCATTACAAATTCAGCCATTTTCAAACCTTAAATAACCTGATTTATTATGCCAAAACAAAATTTCATTAATCTACTTAACTAAAAAACCAAGAACTACAGAGCAAATAACTAGACTGTAGGGCTAGCAGATAAGAATAAAAATTGAAACATATTTAGTTTGACAAAGCCAGTGAATTATTTGGAATATAAACTCACATAATATTTCATCCTACTCGTCGGAGGACTTCATCTGATCCACTTTCCCAGGGAATTTTCCTCTGAGCAATTTTCTTCCCAGTCGTCAGAAGTGAATCATAGATGTGACTAAGAAAATAGGTGCCCTCCTCCCTGTTCATGGTCTTGTTTCCTCTTTTTCTGATCTCCATCGCCTCCCGTATTTCTCTAGATTTCCGGTTATGTTCCTTTCCAAGGATTTTTGGGTTGTCCAAAGATATAACGTGGTTGGCTCGCGCGACGTGATCTGATATCGCCGATTTTGTTTGTTCTTTTTCCGATGCCCTCCGTTCCAATCTAGTATATCTTTTCTCATTGGCTTTATTAACTTCAGTTCTATGTTCCGATAAGCGTGTACCGAACATGCGTGATGTTTCACCTACATAACCAAGGTCGCAGTTTTTGCAATCTATTTCATAAATACAATTTTCTGTCTTGATCGTGTCACGTTTGTCCTTTGGATGAACTAAAGTTTGCCTGAGAGTCTTGTGAGGTTTTATGGCCGTATTTATCCTATGTTTTTTGAAAATCCGTTGTAATAGTTCAGAGATTCATAAGGTAATACAATCATGCCTCTACTTTTCTGTTCATTGGTTGATTACTTTGTTGGTTTAACCGAACTTTTGGCTTTGTCCTCCATCTGTGGTTGAACCTTATTAATGACCCAGTTTGGGTAGTTACAATTCTTAAGAGCCGCACGGATCCGGCTTTCTTCCATGATCTATCATTTTGTTCTGTTAACACTGCATTCATCCGGTCAAACAATGTCCTGACTTCACCCATCTTCTGGTGGAGGGGATGTTCAGAATTAAAGTTCAGATATTGATATGTATGGGTAGGTTTTCTGTGTACTAGAAGTTTTATAGAACCATCCGGCTTTCTGACTATGAGAGTATCAAGGAAAGCGATTTGACCGTTATTTTCTGTTTCATGGGTGAATTTGATACTATTTGTATTATCAATTGAATTGAGATGCTGAGTTAAGTTTTTCACCTGCCCTTTGTTCACAATTTCCAAAACTTCATCAACATAACGTGGCTTACAATCCATGGGGGCCGTGGCAATGGTTTTTTGCTCAAGGAACTCCATGAAGAAGTTAGCAATGATCGGGCTAACTGGGCTGCCCATAGCAGCTCCGAAACGCTGTCTGTAGAATTCAAAATAGGTGGTAGTAAGAATGAATTCTAGCAGTTCAATTATGTCACAGACTTCCAACTTGGTTCGTTTCTTTAGATCTTTATCATTAGCTAGTCTTTGTTTCACTACATCTATGATTTACTTCTGACGACTGGGAAGAAGTCTAAGAAAATCAATCAGACTAAAGTTCCCCAGGAAAGTGGAATAGGATGACCAGATCTAACGAAGTCCTCCGACGAGTAGGACAAAATATTATGTGAGTTTATATTCCAAATAATTCACTGGTTTTGTCAAACTAAATATGTTTCAATTGATATTCTACAAACCTAATGAATCTATTCAACGATGTTACGAATAAAAATATTGTGTCTTTTAACAATGTAATATCCCGAGGTTTTTTGTTTAACTTGAAATATGGCTACTTAGGGGAAATATGCCAAATACTAACTCACAAGGATAGAGATGTTTATTTTACTTATGCTTTCTCTCCCCAACAGTTTCAGATCAACAAAATAACGTAACAAGTCACTTACTTTCTTCTTCAAGTTTCTTCCTTTCTTCTTCTTCGTTGGATGTTCCATCCCCTCCGGACCTTGCTGGTAGGTGTCTTCTTGATGAAATGGGGTCAAGCTCTTCCAGCTCAGACTCATTCTCTGCATCAATGAGATGTACATATATATAGATAGATAAATTTCATGACTTAAAATAATAGTTGTTGTTGAACAGCCACACTGACAGTGAGTAACTGTTATTATATACCACATTAATAAATCTAACAGAGTTGATTGGGTAAAGCACAATCACATGATTTCTGATAGCTTTAACCAGATCAATGACAGCCCTAAATAGTACTTTTAAAAGTACTATATAGCACTAAATTGTACTTTTGGAGGTACTATTTAGCACTTTTGAAAATATATTTAGCACCTACAACATTTACCTTACACGCAAAGCAATTTTTATGCACACAATTATACGTACATCGAAGTTACACGCACAAGCTATTACACGCACTTTCCTATGCACACATTCTTTGTAAGCATTGTGTGAGTGCACTGTTAAAACATTTTTTTTTCACTAAATTAGAATTTTTGGCACATAAAAATTACATAAAATCAAAAATTTATTAATGTGGTATTTAAAATATATATACTGACTTTTGCAGATATCTGGATTAAAACTATGGTCCTTCAGTGACTAAAATTTTGCTTCAGTGACTAAAATTTACTTCAGGGCTGCGCCCCTCAGTAAAATAGCAATTCCGGTCACTTCAGATCCATTGTTTTAACCAGAGATCTCAATTCATTATACATTTGACAAGAGGTCCATCTAGATGGTTTAATATACACACAAAGCTGAATTTATACTTGACGAAAATGTAAATGCACGAAGCATGTGCACTTTAAGCCCAACATATGACAAAAGTATAAAACTTAAAGTGAACACAATTAAGTGGAGCACAAATTTAAGACTATCAGCATCAGCACTGACAGATAGCACTGGAGAAATAAGTGACAGCAGAGATGGAAGATATACCAATGAACAATTTACTGTTAAAGTTCAGGCATACTTTATATAAGCTACTAAATATTTAATGTAACAAGTCTTTGGTATTAGATTAATTCCAATGTAATTCCTAATATTAATAGGGGCTTGTGGATGAAAACATTCCTTGGTCATCAAACATTGTTGATACATTTATGTCATGACAATTTGATGATTTTCATGACATTGTGATCTTTATTACCATGACTATGTTATTATAAGAAATTGAACTGGAATTAATTCAATGAAGACTTGTTTCACCAAATAACTTGTAGCTTATAAAAAAGTATGGATTGGCATTTATTTGAGAAATGTTAAAATGTTAAATTATCTAATATCTTGTTATTTTTAAACAAAAAGAAAATGAATGACCAACATCAGTTAAAAGAGTACACAGGTTGAAAAGTTAGTGGTTGAAAGAGTTGCTGAACTAAAGCTTTCACAAGCTAAGTTTCATCAGCTGCATTAAGAAATATAGAGCTTTCCAATATAAAATAAACATTATAAAACAGAACATGCATGCAAATAGAATTTGACCATTACCAGATGACGAAAACACATCAGATGAGCCGTCGGATAAAGTCCCTTTTATGAAACGGATTCAAAAGAATAAACTGCTTGTTATCACTGTGACTTGTCAGACATGATTTAAATACTTTGGAATTTAGAAATCTGTCACATCTTACACTAATGATTATGGCTCAAGCTCACATCTTTCTAATCTGGACTAATGTGTTGCTCAGATGGGTGAAATGTTCCCTCTTTTTTTGATATGAAAGAACTAAGATGTAAATCCCCCCCCCTCCCCTGATAGAAATAGTATCCATTTTCAAATAAACTTTTAAAAATTACAATACTTTTTTGAGCTAATGGTGACTATTTTTAAGGTAAAAAACTACTTTAAAAAGTACTAGTATTTCATATTTATACATAACATTGAAAATGAGCTTTTTGTTGTTGTTGTTGAAGGGTTCTTTTTTCAAGTTTCTGCCCCTCTTCGTGATGAGTGCAAGCGACTAAAGCACGGCATTCGGAGCTCCGGGAAATTTCGATATTTTTTTTTGTGTGTGAATCAAGCCGCAATTTTGCTGTTATCGACAACAATGGCTCCTCCTAGCAATAAAGGGAGTACAAAACGACCGGCATCACCTTCCAAAACCCCCAAGAAAGGTGGGAAAGCGCTCAAATC
>JXSR01S072768.1:50165-60724 GCA_000969725.1 Ophiothrix spiculata
GAAATAAGGAGTTTGCTTGATACCATAGAAACGATTGATCAAAGACGTTGGAAAAATATTACTTTGAGACAGTTTTGCAAAACGAACAATTTGAGACCATTTTTATCAAAATTGGGCACTTTTAAAAATGTTCAATCCCATAGGCCCAACATGTGACCCCTGTAATTTCCCTTTCGCGTTCTTGGATATATCTCAAAAACCCTTCATCAGATAAGGGTCAAAGTATACTTTTTCCGCTTCCTTATAATGAGAGGAACATGTTAGAATGGTTTTGAACAAAATTTGACCAATTTTGAAATTTGCCCCCTGCAATGACTTTTACCCCCTCCTGCATGGTCCCATGCGACAGACTGATTTTGTGTCCACCCAAGCAATGTTACCTATGGTCCATAGAACCCAAATAGATAGGACACATTAAAATAATTTCTCGTTGTAGTTTAAAACCCAAAATGGGGTTTTGCTCCCTAGGTAAAGAAATACTCTAATGTGAACAAATGTGATTGCTAAAATTAATTCTAAAATTACAAAATCACGATTTTTGTCCTAAATCAAAATAGTGAAACTAATCACGTAATATTGTTTTAGTATTGTAGTCAATGTATTACTTTATTTTTTTCTTTTCTAATAGTTCTATAAAGTCATGTTAGTGTCCGTTTCTTCAGTAACTGGTGCTCTACTTCAATTTTTTTCTGGTCATTAGATTCCTGCACATCCTTTAACCAGTTTATCTTGACTGTTGATACACCCTGTTGTCATGGGTGTGTCGGGTGCTCTTAGACTCTAGCAGTACGAGGGGTCATTCACAATAAATTTCTCAAGCGTTGATGTCATGCTTAACCACAGGATTCCCATTGTCCAGGAGTTAAATGATAGAAGCTCACAAATATCTCTAGTTTATCAACAATGGATTGTCTTGATATTTTCAGCAACGATGAACAGAACAATGGGCTCTATATTGATATAAACTTTGAGTAGCTGATGTGCATAACTTCTGAGAAAATTAGCACATTTTGTATGCACAATGTTTATTGGGACACCCTGTACAGTCTTAAAACTAAAAAAACTGGTTACGGGGCATCAGTGTACTAACTTGGTCCAGTGTTGTACCAAGGCCCCTACCCTCCAAGGCCAATGCTAAGGCCAAAACATTGTCCCTAAGGGCCAAGGCCAAGACTTCAAGGCCCTATATACAAAACAAAACAAATAATATCGCAAAGAAAAAACGTCCAGGGAAAATCTCTATTTCTTAACACTTTAGTGCATAAGGGGGGGTCCATATGGACCCATGATTTTGTTTTTCGCGCGAAGCGAAAAACGCAACATAGCCCAATAAAGCTGTTTTATGTAATTGTCAGGGTAGGGGTTGCGCATGTTTTTGTGCAAAAAAAAATCAAATCGGTCGCGTCGTTTTTGAGATAATTAGCATAAACTGGTAAAATGATGGCGCTGTTCAAATTTAGTTTTGTCCCTAAAACTGTAACGAAACAACTGTTTAAAATTTTTATTTCAGCAATGCATTTGTAATTATAATCTGCTATTATAAGCCAATTTTCATTGAAAAATTCCTTTAGGAAAGCAGATTTCCAATTTTTGGCGGGAAATGTTTCGGGAAAAATGAAATTTTGACACAAATTAGATATCTGGCCGCCATTTTGAAACGGAATGACGGATTTTTATCTTTTAAAGAGCTATAGAATTAAGTTCATATTTGGTGGTTAGGTGCATAGGACCAATATACACAAAATAATATATAGTAGTATTTTTCCTTTTGTTTTTCATTTTTGAATTCCGACCTAATAACCATGATTGGCTACATTCCAGTTACCATGGAAACCAATAAAAAAAAAGCCAGAGACATTGTTCAGTGTTCATTTTTCCATGTACCTATCCCTTATTTACTTGAATCTTAAAGCTTCCTGCATTTTTATTTACATTTGCGCCAATTTATAGCCAGAGGTCTAGCTTGGTTACCATAGCAGGCAGAAAAATTTGAAAAGCGTTTTTTTTTTTTGTTTTTTTTTTTTTCAAAACTTTCCAGGTCTTTCCAGGTCAAAATGGCCAAAAATAGCAATTTTCTTTTGAAACTTATTGAAATTTTGACAAATTAAGTTAATTATTATAGGTATGTATTCGTATCTGGGGACATTAGTATACATTCAATATTTGAATGAAAGGACATCGCCTATATGAAGAAGTACTTTTATTCCTATTTAGCCAAATAATGCTACTGTCAAAAATGACTGAGTAAAAATGTGTATTATACTTAAAGTGACCCATAAAATCATATAGTGTATATTTTTTGCCCGGGGGCGCTCAAATTCAAAAGTGACTGGCATGTGCGGACCTCAGCGGCAAATCAAAGGGCATTCAGTGTAGAAATTTGGTCAAAAAAGGGATCATTCTGTGTGAGAATCAAAAAATGCAGGTCTTTTGAGTGTGAAAATGGATGATTGGGTATACAATTTGCAATCCACGCAGAAATCCAGTCACTGAAATAGAGATATCTGTATTTCCATTAAGTTTTAGGTCTCGGATTTTGAAGAAGGCAAAAAGTAGAGTTTTTAGACCCAAGACATAAAACAGGGGGTAATATAAAGTGGCGTACATACGCCGTCGGTAATTATTTAGGCCCTTGGGCCCAAGACCTTGTCCCCTGGGACAAAACTATAAATAGGTGATTCCTCAAGCCATGGAACATCCTTCTACCAAGTAGCTGTAATTACAGAGTTAGATCACATATTAGGTTTTCACATATTGACCTATGTAGCCCGTAACCTTTGACCTCTGGGGTCAAAATTAGCCAAAGGCACTATAGAATGGGTCATGTGCTATCATTGTTCGAGTTGGGGCCATGTGGATGTTGTAGTTTAAGAGCTATCTCCTTACAACTATAATTGTGTTTGATGAAGAAGAAGCAGAATCTGATCAGAATGATCACAATATACCCGCCAGCTGCGCAAGTGGGTATCACTACATTTAGAGGGCCCTTTAATATTTGCATGCAAATCGGCTTACCCGTCACTTTGCGATCCTGTTCGGCACCTAAGGCATTTTCTCAAATCATGGGGCATCTGTGCAACAACTTCTTCCATTAGGACCTCTGTGGTTTTGGTAGAAGATGTTATTTTTAACATATATGTTTGGCTATAAAGCCCTAGGCCCGTGTCTTCGGGATAGTTGTTGTGCTGGAGATGATTGTATATATGTCCATGTTGACCCCTAGGACCCAAGACTTTAGGTTCCCTTGTCTTAAAACTACACTCTTACAACGCCAGGATCAAATATATGAGTAGTTTGCAGGATCACTTTATTTTGATCCTTTAAGGATAATTTTTGATCAATTGTTGGATCGTTTTGATCCGTTTTCAGATAGATATCAACAAACGGATCAAGTTTACCTTGATCAACTTTGATCCGATTTCCGGATCAATTACCCAGATAACACCAATATCGGTTTTCGTTTGCCAATCTTGGCATTGGTATTATCTTACTAAGCAATATTGGGCTAATATTTGCATTCTATCGGGATTTTGTTATTGGCATCACATTGGCAACCTAAATTGGTCCAATATTGGCACAAAATGTTGGTAGGATATCATAATGCCATCACAGAAAATATATACAATATATTATACTCCATGATACTACACCTCGCTATGGCAAGTCCACAATTTGAGACACTTTTATCCATTTCAGCATCATTTTGACAGAAATACTTGATCCTGGAGAAGGAACATTTGATTCAGTTTGATCCTGAAGTAGGATCACAAGCAACATTTACATCCAATTAAGGATCATTGTTTTGATCCGTTTCAGTTTCATTTAACAAAAATATTTCATCCCATTTTCGTCTCATATTTGATCCTGGCTTTCTAAGAGTGAACTTGGCCAAACACTACAACAAGATGATTGGCGATCCAGTAGTCTCGCCTGTGCTAACGACCGCCTAATGCATTGACCGCATACTTCGTTAATCGCCTACTTGTTGATAGCCTACTTCGTCATCAATCATAATCAAACCCATCATAATTGAGGTCTATTTTGACAAACATTATTTGTTGTTTTGTTAAAATATTTGAAAATTGAAAAATAAGCTTTGACAAACATAACTTATTTTTATTATGGCTAAAAAATGCAAAATTGAAAAATAAATTTTCAAAACAAATATCTGTATATGTTTTAAAGTTTCAAAACAAATATAACTTTTTATTTTGACTGTAAAAAATGATAAATGGATTTTGAGTAACATAATTTTTTTTTAGTATGACCAAACATAAAAAACTAAAAATGCATTTCAACAAACATAACTTTTTATTCTGGCCAATAAAATGAAAATATGAAAGATAAATTTCGAGTAATATAATTTATTTCTATTATGGTCAAAAAAAATGGGAAAATATGCAAAAAACAGTTTAATTAATTTTTATTTTGACCAAAAAAATGAAATATTTGAAAAGTAAATTTTGAGTAACATTATTGATTCTATTATGGCCAAAGTGAAAAATATAAGATTTATTTCTATATGGCAAAAAAGTGAAAATAGTGAAAAAAAAAACTTCTAAGATGTCATATACCGCCAGTGACCATTCCACGTTCACACCACCCCACTTGTAAATTGACCAAGATATTCAATCACCTGCTTATCATTCTATTAGTATTACAGATAAACATTCCATATGATCACTCAACACGTTTTTTGACCCATTTGTGTTTGTTACCCCTTCAACAGTACATGAGAACATTGGTCACATTTTGAGTTGCATTTACACCCAACAAGATTATCTATCAATCTGACCAAATGCAACATAAGTTTCCAGATATTTTCCTAATAAACTGACCTTTACATAAAAAAGTGGTAAAAAATTATTCCAACTTTATGAGCAACCATGTATGTGAAAAATGCATTTTGATCAACATTACACCGCCCTGGAAGGTTAATAATTAGAAACGTTTTTCGCGGTGTTTAATCCTATATTTTTGTCATGTTGGAGCTACTTCCGATTTGAATTCCGGAAAATTCCGACGGATGCATTTTTCATTTTCTATTTTTTCAATAACAAACTAAAGCATTACATACTGAAAAAATGACTGAATTAAGTTTGTAGAACTTTAAACAAAATAATTCACTGATAAGAAGCTGAAAAGATAATGTCACTTTTCAAAGGTTGAATTTTATATTCATTCACTTTACTTCAATAATTTCGCCATTTTCTAAGTTCTCTATGGCAAAATTAACCGACAAAATCTCAAAATTTGTCCTATGCAGCATTATTTAATTCGGATATTGTTTAGAACATGATGTCTTTTTTCAAATAAGACACTTAATTTTATGTTGCATAGAGTGGAATTGGAGGATTATTACATCAAAAATAACATGTCGACTCGGCATTTTTCGGCTTGTTACAGCGTGGTCTATACGGGTGACGTCATAATTTATGTAAATCACCCAACACGTGCGTTTTGGACCCAAACAAATGATCATGTCCACTAATCATACGTATTAACACAATAGGCACACGTAAACATACAAATCAGACTGATTTTTCTTGGTTGGAGGACGAAAATAACGGCAGGGGTCCCGTCCTGGCTTGTAATCACAACTTTCAACATAATAGGCCGGCATGTTTTCCCTTATTTTTTGTTTAAGACGAAAGTTATGGTATAAAATCGGAGTCAGACTTTTTTTTCCATAGACTTAACGTGTGGCAAAAATGGCCACACCGTTTGTTTGGGTCCAAAACGCACGTGTTAGGTGATGTCCATAAATTATGACGTCACTACTGTCCCAGCGTATTGACACGCATTTGACGCATCAGCAAATAACTATGCATATAACAAAACATCAGAGCCGGCCAAGGGGGTAGCAAAATATTGAGAACTGACTATGAATGATGCCAGAATGATGGGCTTATGTTAATCAAACAATATTAGCTTATTATTATGGCTGAAGTGTAATATTATGATCTCAAACAAAATAAATGCAACATCAATAAATCAAATTATGGACCTTTCTCTGCAGAAGTTTCGATAATACACAAATATTCACTTTACCCTATACAAATGATATGAGTAACCCGAAGGTAGCCGTGATTTGTTACCACACCCGGGTACTACTTTGACTAAGAAGTAGTAACTAGAAGATAGATGGTAATTTCTTGCTCTGTAGCTCTGTATATAAAAATCATGTGACAATTCAGCCCCCAGTTCAGCCCATATAGTGAAGAAGTGCGAGTTCCCCGCTTAGTCCCGGGCATTCCAAGGGCAAGCTTCACGAGGTTGCCAGTATAATATTGGGCAAATTAGGTAGTGTAGGGAAAAATCGGGAGAAGCTTCTAGGGCGGTGTAGATCAACATTATCTACTTTTATATATTATCCAGGCATTTTATCTATATTTTGCTGGGGCAGACGCCCCAGCATTACCCACACACAAAATATCATGGTCATATGGCATACACGTTAACAAATATGCCAAATAAACAAAACTTAAATTATACAAATTAGATACTTTATTAGCATATTTTGCGTCTAAAGTGCAAGTGGCACAAGTTCAGATCTAGCGCCACCTGTGTACCCATATATCATGGTCATAGGGCATTCGGTTTCTGAGATTTGCGCCGAACAAAAAGCTAAATGTTAGTTTTTGTTAAGAATTGGGACTTCCTGGGGCCTGTTTCATAAAGATCTTAATCAAGCGTACGTTTGATTCATCAAGCGCAAAATAGGTTGATACAATGTAAACTGCTTGATTCAATTCTTTATGAAACGGGCCCCTGTGCTTTAAAACTCTATATAGGTCTATGTTTAGTCGGCGCTATATATTACAACAGAATGCCAACGTATGATTTGACGTATCGAAATATGAAACAGTCAGAAATATTGTTTT
This sequence comes from Ophiothrix spiculata, assembly GCA_000969725.1. Lineage (NCBI taxonomy): Eukaryota > Metazoa > Echinodermata > Ophiuroidea > Amphilepidida > Ophiotrichidae > Ophiothrix > Ophiothrix spiculata. The sequence goes on from JXSR01S072768.1 coordinate 57,050, forward strand.
GGGTTTTTTTCTAAAAAAAAATGCTCCATTCAAAAATACATAGACTTCTTACAATGTAAGGAAATAACAAGACTGTCTCGGAAGAAATGTTTATGCAAATTAGCTCAGAAAATACACTTCTACATTTGAAATTACTGTAGACTCCCGGGACACATGCATTTTCTCCAGGTTCATACCAAATTTTCATGCTATACTTCCATGGCCAGTTCAACCCATTTGGGTCTCGTCTCGACGCTATGACCCACAAAACACTTCCTCGGATCACACGATTCCATTTGGCATAGTAAAGAGAATTTTCTTGTATGGATATTACTCCAAATATCTTGGTCAAAAAAGATCGCCGGCGAAAATGACTGCGCATATAGGAAGATATCGTGTTTGAATACAAATTTCAGTCGTTGTGTTGTAAATCAGAATTCCAGTATGGTTTTAACGGTCAATTTTGTGTAAAAATTATGAATCCATGACGTAAAATTCTGGTTTTATAATTATTCAAACTAATCCAATGTTGCAATGAACACTGCCTTCTGTTTTATGAACATGTGCAATTCTACAAATCGGGCTACTGTTTACACGGTATAGATACAGACTTAACCACAGACAACAATTGGAGAATTATGGGATGTCTGTTTAGGTGGCTTTATTATTATTCCAAGTCATATCCCATGATGCAGTACAATAGACAACACGAATAAATTCCACTGACCGTACTATTAGCTGACTATATAGATAAACAAACAGCATACGTTGTGAATCATGGGATTTAGGCATGGCACATATTTGTATCTTGGCAGTCTTTGAATAAGGTCAGTAGCGGGGGCAGTACTCTTAGTCCGCAGGTCACTCATTGATTTTCTAACATGCACACAGATTTTGAATGATTGTGAGGCCATAACATCAAAAGATTCTCGGCTTTTACAGTCTGGCCTTGCTGTCTGTATAATTTTATAAAAAGTTTACTGTGTACGTGTGACCTGAGATTCCTGAATGAGTTAAGGGAGGGGGTATATTTTTGTAACATTAAACTTCTTCTTGTAATACCATTGAACATAATGTGCTACCGGGTTACAGAGCTATGTGCTCTGTAACCCGGCGCACCTATGATACGCATACACCGTAATCCACCATATCCAACCAACACATCCCTATGACCATTGCATATCTGGTTTGCCTAATAATAATAGCATTAAATGTTGGTGACCTCCCAAACAACATATGAAAAATGTAGGAATATGTAAGCTTGTCAAAGTGGTTTAATTTGTATAAAACAAAATGGCTGCCAAAACAAGGGGTGAAACTTCAAAATTGGTCAAATCTTGTTCAAAACCACACCAACATGTTCCTCTCATCACAAGGAAGCAGTATATTTTTACTTATATTTGAAATATGGTTCTAGGAGTTATGGTAAAAAATGTGAAAGGTCATATCATAGGTCTTGGATTTGACCCTATAGGAGTTCACAAGTGTCCGATTTTTGTTCAAAGTGGTGTCAAACTTTTCCTCTTGCAAAAGTGTCTACAAAAGGTGATAGTTTACAGTGTCAATTGTTGCCAGTGGCGTAGCTAGAGGGGGGCGTGGGCCGTGCCCCCCCCCCCACCCCACCACCCCATTACTGACATCCGTCGGTAAAGAGTTGAGCCGACCGGCCTCCGGCTCAATATGGTTTGGGCATCGATTTGGTCATCGGTTAACAGTTATGATCTGTATATTTGCTCCAAATAACAATATTGATTATTGTTTCTGCAAAAACTACCTCATATAGATGATTTTCACAGCAATTTGGCAGCAAAATAGTAACTATATAAATCCAAAAATATAGCTTCAATTGGCTTCCCTGCATTATGTCAAATACAATTCTCTCGGTTCGTCTTTATAGTGGCACCCCCACTTTCGGAAACCTGGTTACGCTACTAGATTGTTACCATGGTAGCAGGAATAATAACATGTAATTGTCATTGCACTGGTGCCTGCGGCGCAAAATTTTCCTTGACCTGTAACCATAGCAATAACTGTTCTGATGCACTGCAAACTATTACTTTGTGCAAGAGGAACAGTTTGAGACCATTTTGAACGAAATTGGACAAAATCCATGACCCCTAATAGGGCCTTTCACATTTTTGACAATAACTCCAGAACCATGGTAATGGTAAAAGTACACCTTTTCTGCTTCCTTTTGATAAGAGGAACATGTTGGTGTGGTTTTGAACAAGATTTGACCAATGTTGAAATTTACCCCCTGTTTTGGTAGCCATTTTGTTTCATGCAAATTAACCAACTTTGAGAAGCCTACATTTCTTACATTTTGAATTATGTTGTTTAGGCAGTCATCAACAGTAAATTTCAGCCAACAAAAAATCTTGTGTTGCAATTTTTCCACGTACCCTCATGAATTTTCATTGATTGACTAGTCTACAGATAGCTTTTCTGGGGAAGGAGACTGAACAAATCTTGTGTTGCATTTTACTTAGTAACTTCTTTACTTCTGGTCTTTGGTAATCAATATTATAAACTTGAAGCGTAGAGCTAATTGCTTATAGTGAGGCGTTTAGATAATTCATTTGATTTTATACAAGATAGTCAAAAACCCGTATAGTTAACATTACATTTTCAACAATCATTGCATTGTGTTTAGATTATGAAAGGTAGAACAACTTTCTCCCTCGGACATTCTGTATCATGGTGATTCGCCGAAAAGTCTTTTATATTTGTCGTTATATGAAAGCTTACCTTATTTTTCTTGACGTATATTGCAAATGCCGTTATTATCATTACCACACCAACAAAAGCACCAATCAAACCCACTATTAAACCTATGTTTTTCTCTGAAATGAAAACATAATTAAAGATTTACTCAGATCCATTATTCTTGCTTGACACAGCAACTTTGACCACAGCTTGTGCAAGGGAATCACAGCATATAGACCAATTCTATAATTGACATACTCCCGATGTTGATGGGGTAAATCCATAGAATCGGGCGGATAATCTGAACTCAGAACGAGGCTAAGTATGATAATACCCTACTTGGCCTAAGTATGTCAATTGTAAGAATGTTCTATAGCTGAGGTCAAAATCCGTCGTTCGGTTTTCTTGAGAGCTCTTGTTCTCTACTTTTTTTTCTAAAAACGTGGCACACGCAGGGAGGACGCACGTTGATCGTACAGTGTAAGTACGTTGTGCGCACGACACGCCTGACCGTGAGTGGTTGAATACATCGTACGTTTCGCACGTTGTATTTTTTATATCGTGCGTGCAACGTATGAATGCCTTGCGACTACCACGTTATTTTAAGAAAAACGTACTTACGGGAACAATACACGCACGGTGTACGTACGTGCTAGGTACGTGCCGCAAGGCAAATGCCTCAAGAAAAAACGCGCGTTGTTGGTACGTTGTGCGTACCTTGTCGGCACCGAGCACGTGTGAACCGTATAATCAGCTACGTCGTGCCTGCGTGCTCTAAAATTCGTACGATGTCGAGCACGATTTTGCTTAATACGTTTTTGCACGTACGTGCACAAACGATTGGTTGTGATCACCGCTTATCGTATTCGAGAAAATTGTTTTTATTTTTATAGAAACATATCTCCGGTATTAGAAATAGGAGACCCACTAAAATATTACTCTTGCGAAAAAATCGAATTGCCGTCATATTTCTTATTGCATTGCGGAGCA
>JXSR01S072768.1:65931-77247 GCA_000969725.1 Ophiothrix spiculata
ATGAGCCTTTTTAAATTTTTGTCTCAAATCTATGAATATTCATGAGCATAGTCGAAACGACAGTCTGTGCCGATTTTCTATGCATAAAAAAAAAATTAAAGAAGCCACTTTTCTCGGACCTGAATTCTGGCTGAATACGTCGATCCTGGGTTTCCCAACCGGAAATCAATCTTTACCGAAATTTAATCCCATAATGCATTGATAAAGCATAACAATGCACCCAAATAGGCGTGAAATGATGCGCACTACCACCAATCCCAAACAACAATTCAAATTGCCCGCTTTTAAGTATATGAATAGGAGGAGCTAATGCAACGGCGTAGCTAGGGTGTCTGGCGCCCGGAGCGAGAAGTGAAACTGGCGCCCCCCCCCCCCCCCCCCGGTACACCCCCCAAAAAATGCCAACAGCTTTGAAAATCACCTCTTTTTTGGCGAAAATGTGTTATTTCTGCTATAATTTGTCTAAACAAATTGCGTTTTTTGGTAATAATATTTGCTTATTTAAGCTAAAAAAAAATACTGAAGTTGTAAGGGCGCGCGGAGCGCGCAAAATATTTAAGGAAAAATTGGCTAATTTCAGAAATGTTGGTCCAATGATTGTTTATGTAGTGACGATTTGGCGCCTCCTAGAGGTAGCGCCCGGGGCAACTTGTCCCCCCCCCCCCTAGCTACGCCGCTGAGCTAATGTTACGGCTTATTACTTTAATAGGCAAAACTATTTTTGGGCTGAAATTTCGATAAAGATTGACTTCCGGGTGAAAACCCAGGATCGACGTATTGACTTGTACAGCAAATTGTGAAAAATGACATATCTTTTGAAAGTCGTCATGCCAAAAGTTAAAATCATACGAGAATAGTTTTCGCAGATGTTTTAATGAGAAACAAATATATCTTTTCATGCCAAAAAGTTAATAGTAGGTGATGTATTTGATATAGTTTGATGAGAATGGACATTTTCATTTTCATGGTATTTCCACAGGTTTCAACAATATTCAAAGGTCAAAATGTTCATGATAAATTACGTTAGTTGTGAAAACGTTGATTAATAACAATAATGATTGTTGTTCATGCACAATACCACAATTCATGAATTGCACGAATTAACAGTAAAAAATAAAACAAAGTCTATTGGATCAGGTTAAGGCTATGATACTACGGTGAATAGCGCAGTATAAATACTGGATATTATTATTTATTATTATTACCACTAGGAACAATGCCGGATTGAATAGACTGATTTATGATATTAGTAATTGGGATCTTAAGAATTGTAACCACATCTTTTAAGAACCTGGGTGCAATGCCATTTAGGCCAGTGCTCATGATTGGATTTAATTTCAAAAGCTCCCTTTCAACAAATTCCTCATCAATGAAACTTAAATTCAATTTTTGGCTATCCTTGTTCTTGGACTCATAAAATTCCTTGTGGAATACACTTGGAAGTTTAGAAACCAAAGAGGAAGCTACACCAGTAAAGAATTCATTGAAAGAGTTGTTAATGACATAAGTTACATTTGATGTTTAACACAACATTACTGGAATCTTTGTGTTTATTACTGTAACCCAGCTCTTTGAGAGTTTTCCACAATTTCTTTGAATTGCCTTTGTTTTCATTTATGCTAGTAGTAAAATACTCTGATTTAGCACGACGATTGGATTCCTTGGATTGAGATGCTTTAAATGTATGTTACGAAGTTGTGGTTTGCAGGATGTCTGTTTGCTTATATATTTGTTTGTTTGTTTGTATGTTTGTTGGGGTGTTTGTTTGTTTGTTTGTGTATAAGAAAAAAAATTCGCATTGTCTAGTTTATCATTTTTTCTTTGTACCAGTCCACTGTTGTTTGAACCCAATAGAAATAGGGACATTTTATTTCTAAGTGTCAAAATAGATGGCGCTATTCATAGCAATTCATTTTTGGATGTAGAAGGGATATACTGGTGTGTAATACTAAAATTAGATATGCAAATGAAGCATCTGACGTCAAGAAAATTGTATTTATCATTTTTAGCCAAAATCTTCACAGATCCAACAACATAATCGATAATCAAATATAATCAATAACTTGAAATATGTATAGCGCCCTCATTTTTGCACAAATCGGAATTTAAAAAAAATACCAATAAATGAGCTCAAAATTAACACAATTTCAACCAAAATGGAAAAAAATTTGAGAACGGGTTCAAAACTTTATTATGCAACATATTCCAGTAACTTGAACTGCTTTTTCAACTTTCTGTGAAGAAAAAATTGAATTTTTGTTAAAAAATGAATAAATGTCCACCTCAAACAACAGTGAGTCCAAAACAACTCTTGGTGCAATAATTCATCTTGCCTGCATTAACTTACCTGGATTACCTGTTCTCATAGTAGTGGCATAAATAACATCTGAATATGGTCCAGGTCCTAAAGACGTAACTGCTCGTACTTTAAACTCATATTTCGTATTCTGTTCTAGTTCGTTGAAGCTAACAAAACGGCTTTCTGGTTCTGTTGATCCGTAGACTGGTTCCCCAAAATCTATGGTTAACCCGAACACATAATCATATTGTTTTATCTCGCCATTTCTGGATCCACAAATTGGATGACCCCATATAAATGCCAGTTGGTTTGGTACAGATATATTGCTTGCAATATTAATTGGATCACCAGATGGAGCTGTATGAGGAGAAATATATAATTATAGATTAATAACTGCGTATTACTTGACGCGAGTTAAATTGTACAACAATAATGCACGGCGTGCTGAAGTTGAAGTTGTCCGCACTCACGAGGCGTAGCCGAGTGAGTTGGACAACTTCGACTTCAGCACAAGGTGCATTATTTTTGTACAATTTCATGAAAAAAAATTCATACACGACATGATTAGAATATAATTGTAAGGACATTAAACGGTATAATTATTTCTAAATGTGTTTGATGTTGCTATAAAACATAGAAAATACAACCATCCATCGCCCCATGTTAATCATTGTAATGTACTTTTACCTTTCCTTTAAAATGAAACTTGCCATACAAGCGCGAGCATGTTATGCGTATGCGTACATGCAATTGAACAACGCACTACGCGATACGCACCGTGCAAAAGTTACCAACTGTCCAATTAGATTGACAATTTCAACGCGTACTTAACGCAGATTGTATGAATTATATATACTAGAGGAGTTCCCGCGCCAAGTGCGGGCCTTGCCAGCTGATTACAAAAATACTCAAGGGGTCAAATGCTGTTCATGGTCCAAGTTTGGTCCAGGTAGGATCAACGGTTATGGAGTTATGGCCGTGCACTGTCGTTTGAACCAAATAGAAATAGGGACATATTAGTTCAAAGTGTCAAAATAGATGGCGCTATTCATAAAAACTCATTTGGATGTAGAGGGATATGCTGGTTTGTACTACCGAAATAAGATATATGCAAATGAAGCAACTGGCGTCAAGAAAATTTTATTTTACTTATCATTTTTATCCGAAATCTTCACAGATCAAACAACATAATCAATAATCAAATCTTTAACCTTCTAATTTTGCAATCACTTCTGCTATGTTCGCGCTGTTACCCACTTCTTACATTTATATAATATTATTTCTGAACATGGAATAGGGGAAAAACAGTAATGTAAAAAATTCACCCCGAACCCAACTTCCAACTCCCATCCCCTGGAAATCTAATGATGGTGCGCCCCTTATTGACTCCAGTTAATAGAATTAGTAATGGGTTCACAAACTATCTTACAAAAGCCTACAAAATACATTGTTATGCATGTGCATTTATAAAACATCGAGATATACCAGTACAAGTCGCAATACGTAGGATTCTGTCTCCTACAACTTACTCAGCCTCGCTCAAACAAAGTGGTGTTTTATGCACCTGGTGTCATCCCAAGTAACCGCCCTTACAAAATATCAAAAGTTCCGAACATTACAAATTATTCAAAAATTAACACGAGGCCCCTGCCCGCTACATAACCCTGAAATGTTATTTCCTATTGATTACTTATAGCAACGTTTGATATCAGGCTGTTATGGTCAATTTTAATGAAATCGGCTATGTTGGTGGCCATTTTGGACATCTTGGTTTTAGTTAAACCTACTGTGTACCAAGCTGCACACGGCGAGTAAAACAAGCCAGGGTGAGGCTGATCTCCATTAGCCAACTACAGAATAATGCAAGAGTTGTTTACATGTCCAGAGTTCAGTAAAATACCTAAACAGCACACTATTGTTTTGGTTGAATTTCTAGGCACTAAAAACATATCATTTAACACCATAATCTTAACCCTCGTCTTTAAGCCTCTTTTTGTAATACGTCTAGCCAAGGGGGTTGTCGTTACAGCCCCCCCCCCCCCCCCCCACCCAAATATTTCAAACTGAACCCCTATGAACTTTATCCCTATCCAACGATACCAATATCACAGAAATCGGCCAAGGCGTTACGTATTTATGACGTCGTAAAGGTCTTTAAGGTCAAAAAACGGAATGTTGGCAGAAATGGCCACAAAAATCTTTTTTTTCTCCTAAATAACGGAATTTCGCCGGGGTTTTTGCCAATAACGAAGGGTAAGGATAATTTTAACATGCCCTTCAAGTTTCAGCCTCATTACTCAAGCATGCATAATGACGACTTTAAAATTGTCAGAAATGTCGTCATTTATGGCTGAAAATATGAAATGGTGGCCATATTTGACGCCATCTTCGACTTTTCAAAATCCCAATGGTCGACATTTTGTCATCCGGTAGATTCTAAAAGTAGACACCTTTTTGCTGCCAACATCAGTCAAAAGTACTAAATTTCCACGTCAGACCATTACTACGACGACGACGACGACGACGATGATGGCGACGAGGATGATGACAAACCATAACGAAAAAAAATACCTGAACACCGAACTGCATACAAAATTATTTTGTAATTAACAAAAACTTTGATCTCATTATTAACACTTACTATTGTCAGATGTTATGACAGACTTGGAGACAGCTTCGCCATACACAGATCCAGAATACGCTCTCACAGAAACTTCATAAGTAGAGTGACTTCGCAAACCATCGATGACAATTTCAGTTGACGTTGTATCAATTGATTCACTCGGTCCATTGGTAGGGTCACATTGGTCTAATTCTGTCATCCTGAAGGACACTGAATACCTTGATACGGTACATGGACTAGTGATATCTGGTTCCTGCCAAGTGATTACCAATGAGGTGGGTGTTTCGGTTGTAATGTCAAGGAATTTAACCTTTCCCGGTTCTGTTAAATCAAATAAAAACTGCAAGTATATATTTTAGCATCATATCCTAATCAATTGTAACATTCGGCGTATTCAGATTATATTTCTATTGATCTAATCAAACAAAACTCATTGCTGTGACTTCAAAGGCTGGATATATAAACATACTGAGTCGACAGCTCAAGATCATGAAAAAATCGTGAAACAAATAATCATACGGATAAAAAGAAAGTTTACGTCATATTGCATAATAATTCTTATCAGGTGTCCCAAAAAATGGTTACATGTAGAAAAATGACCTAGTGCTAAGACTACAGTAGTTAGAGAAACGAAACTTGACGCATATTATTTTACATCCCTCCGTTAGATACCCGTAAAATGTTGATATCACAGCATTATTAGTTTTTAAGTTATCAACAAAGATAGATACCTATGTCAGAAACGCATTTGTTCAAAATTCAACAAAATAATAAGCATACACGTTTTGTGCTATTTTAATGTGTATTTTTTTTTCTAAATGATCATGATCAGACTTTATATTAAACCAAATTTGATAAAATTATGTACTCTCTTTTAGTATATCTATTATGCAAATTACGGATACCTGCATTCCATGCATTCCAGAATGTGTTGTTTATATTGAACCTGTCAATCAAGTTTTGGCGCGAAAGTTGATAAATACGCATAAACATGATAAAACACAATAAAATGTTCATAGGTAACATTAATTCTTTAACTGTTTAATTTAAACTGCAAACTTGTGTAAATTTTGAAAAAATAAAAATCTTGAACTTACAGAACATGTTTAAATTATAATTAGTAAGTTATGACGTCATGGTTACGTAACAACTAGTCAAATTTTCATGATTTTGGTACCAATGGGAAGAAGAAACTCTACCCTATACTATGGTATGCAACAACCTAACTTTGGACATGTCAATTTCAAGTTTACGTGGGGTTGAACGAGTGTTAAAATTACATCAAACGAACATGCTTCCGATTTTGTTGAATTTTGAACAAAAGCGTTTCTGACATAGGTATCTATTTTTGTTAATAACTCAAAAACCAATAACGCTGTGATATCACAATTTTAGGAATATGTAGTAAAGGGTTGTAATACAATGTGTGCAAAGTTTTATTTCTCTTACTTTTATAGTTTTAGCACACGGTCATTTTTCTACATGTAACCATTTTTTGGGACACCTGGTATTAGGCGTTATTGATGTAGAAAAGTTGACTTAAAATTCATAGCGATGCTATTGGTTACTCCCTGCTTGTTTACGAAATACGGGTAAATATCTAGGGTTTGGTGCCATATATCATGAGGCCGTAAGGCCGAATTGAATATGGCACGAAACCCTAGATATTTCCCTTATTTATCCTTTAGAGTGTACATGAATTCTGTAATCTCGCTGGTAAGCCAAACATCTTTAAAACAAGTCATTTAATACTCACCACCTGTTGTCTCTGATCATTCACAGCTTCATAAGGAAATCACATTACAGCATGGTATCCAACTTGCAAAATCCATCGGTACATATTTCAAAAGTTCAATCCATCCAAAGAATTAACACAAAATTCATGTAAAGTTTAACGTTCAAAGTTCAACAGTTCAAATAAAATAATTGTAAACTTGTAAATCACAAAATTCAAACGTACGAACAGTTCAAGCTTTGATGAACTTGCTATTTATTATGCTTGGGATACTACTAGTAGTATACATTCACAACACGTTGTGCATTGTGCATACAGTAAATGACATAGGTGGTAGCTGTCGAGGTGATCGCAGGCTAACAACATAGCGTAGTTGTTGAGACATAATTACTTGATTACTTTTATAGCGTATTAGTTAGAGATGTTTCCTGAGTTTGCTGCTCAAAGGGTTCAAAGATAGGATCCGATTGCAGGTCCCTCAAAAGGGGGCTCATATCAAAATCAGGTAGAATGCCTTAGCTTGTTAATACTGGAGATTGAGGTTCTTCCAGACGACGTGTATTGTAACTGTGAGATGGAACAAACGCTACTGACTCTTCAGGGCGAGTAGCTGTATGAAGTGCGAGTGGACGATGCTTTCCATTATTGGACTTTGGATATGAAGACACTACAGATGTGACAGGTTCAACCAGGCCTATTCTAATTGTAGCTAGGTCATTAACTGACGGCATCTGAGATTGTTTTAGATCTTCAGTGCAGGTCAACCGAGGTTTCCGAGACTGTTTTGGATTCGTAAGGTTCTCGCCGATGGATTTTCCTATAGCTATCTTCTCTTGAGAAGAAACACACTGATAGACAGCTATTTTGTGTCTTATAACTATTTGGACCTGTAATGGTGCATATTTCTTTCTTTGTAAAATTGTTGCACCTATAAATTTGATTCAAGTGCTGCAGGTATGTCTCAAAAGATGCAACTGGGCACCATGGACTGGCTGGTATTTGAGGCATAATAGCTGTATAGCTTTCCCTATCAAAGTCATTGTGATTCTTATTCAGCTCATCTACAACTTGGCATACAAATTTCTCACCTGTGTCGATGTCAGTCTTCACTGCAAATGTTTCTTTTGTCATTGCATGCATGTTTTCAGTTCCGCGTCTGAAGAAAAAAATCTGATATCGAACTGTACCTTATGAGCTAGCTAGTACAATAGGGATCTTGCAGGGCCGAGGGTGACCCAAAGTCACCATACAGCTTAAGTCGGCGTCTAGAATTTCTGGATGATGAACCACTTCGCCCTTTCCCATGTCTCTGAGTTCACGTAGTGTTGCTTTAAAACTCTCATTACTTCCCTGGAATTCTCTATCTTTGATAATATCAAATCGAGCATAATTCGGTGGGGCTTTTAGATACCGGTTTAGACCGTGACGCAAATTTTCAAGCATAGAAGATTTGTAGAAAGCAACAGGATTATCGCCATTGTCATCCCGTTCAATCACTGGTTTAGTCTTCTGCTTTTTTTCGAGCAGACAGCCAAAATCCTTCCAGCGCATCATTAAGCTTATCGTTTTCGTACTCCTCACTTTCGTTCAAAAATTCCCGAAATGCTGCCTTCTGGTTTGCCTTAAAGGCATTTTTTGGTGTAGTATTCACCTTTTTATTCTTTATTTCCTCACGAGAGAAATGTTGAAATCGGCGGCCCTCCGCCATTTTTTGTTGTTGTTATGTTATGACATCTCTATGACATCGCCAGAGGAGGGTGGTCGTGGCAACTATTGCATGGTTGCCGTTCTTATCGTACGATCCCCGGCTGCGTCGATGTGACTCATGTCCTATACCGCCTATATAATACGAAACATCGTGGGAAAATACACTTCCGGGATTGTGCAGGATTGCCGCTAAAATTATATTGCTAATTGGTAAAAAATATGATAACATATATATAAAGTGGGGTTCACGCGTGAACCCCATCGGATTTAGGATAACATAATTATGCTAATTACGATAAGATTACTTTTGTAGTTTTTTGAGGAGAGGTAAAAATATGATCTTTGTAATTATTTTCTTCAATACGCGAGTCACGTGACCCAATAGAAATACACGTAGATCGTTCCCTAAATTTGCGTTTGGAAATCCCTCATCCCTAAATCTAGGATCTTCTCAGAATCGTGTCCGCCGCCGCCTGGACATCGCGCATACTCTGTTACAGTCTCTTACATACATTCCTGACACGCGATTTGAGCAACGCATAACAGCGTAACTATATAGGTGCATAGCGAGTAGCGTAGTGTCGGTGTTTACGGAAAATATTCAGGGCTTTGTTTTTTTTTAGATCTGAAAACCATGAATACAGGATTTGTGTTTGACCAATGAGATTACAGAATTCATGTACACTAAAGGATAAAATAATATGCACTAATTTGATGTCTATCATAGATTCAGAGCAGAGTTCCCGGAGATTACGTCATAGGGATCAATTTAGGGTCACTTCACTACTCATGTTGAGAGTTATATGGAATGTTTATCTGTAATGCTTTTTGCTCTTTAGTTAATCCACATAATGACTTTTGATTTTTGTTTTAGTACAAAATAATATGTTCAAGATGTTACCTTCATTGTCCGAAGTAGCAAATACAGGCGGCGAGCTTATAGGGCTACTGTGGTCCATGTTATCTACAGCCATCTTAAATTCATATAAGGTACACGGTGATAGCCCTGAAACTAAATCATTTCTCCGACTACCGTCCACCGTTTTCGAAGATATGTCATAAAAAATAGTGAAGGATTCTACACCTGTTTTACAACCAATCCATTCATCATCTGGATCAGGAATCTGAAAAACAAATGACATTTATTTTATTATCCACTTCAGTTATTGTATTACTTTTGTTTGTTTGTTAGTTTGTTTCTTTCTTTCTTTCTTTCTTTGTTTGTTTGTCTGTTTGTTTGTTTGTTTGTTTGTTTGTTTGTGTGTTGTTTGTTTGCTGAAAATGTTCACAGTATGGTAGAGAGCAAGGCCTTTTCATTATTTTTTTCAGCAATAAAATAATAGCACATTCATGAGTCACAGTAACACTTAATATAATGCGTGTCTTTTGAGCTTTGCACTTCAAGACGACTTCGAAATGGAACTGTCCTCCAGCTGATTTCAATACATTGTATAGGCAGATGCAGTATAGCATCGGATTTGTCAACATTTGGTGACATTCATCACGACGAAGAAGACAGCGCGTGATCAACCTATACTTTCCATAATTGCAAAGCGTCACTCCTGACGGATGGTAGAAACCCTAAATGACACCAGCGACGTCGCCAGACGGCCTGTAGTGACATTTTCTGCATGTTTAGGATCGGAGGATGCCGACGGGTCAAGGCAACAATAACTCTTATTTATTACTTGGTGACCAGCATCAAACCCGGTATGGTGTAGTCCACTTGAAAAGAGAATTGTGACGACCTCTAAACGACTACAGACAACTACAATCATCATGTTTCGACTGCGGAGCAGGCGACTATAAGATTTTGGACAATTGTGGGAATTTGGTCAGCCGACATCTCATGATCGGCATACCCAACAGATGATTGATATAAGATATGTGGTGGAATGTAGATATAAGGCATAAAGTCTGACAGGCTCATCCTCTGGGAGACGAAGATTGTGTCCCTGGAAACGTTGTTGTCGCCTTCTCAAGCAGTAGACAAGGGGCTCAGTGTCAGTCATTGAGCATACGCTGCTGTTTGATACACAATCCCTCCTAATAATACCAAGCGTAATCCTGTAGCAGCAAAAGTATTGATCATATCTTGGGAAATCACCGAGGATTCGTAACCGTATAGGATAATTGTTAAATAGGTAAAGTAAATTGCACTTAGGCTACTACACCGTGTTTCCTGCTAGTTCATTCCTTGGATAGCTAAACTCACTTTTTCTGCTTTGCATGGCTGGGTGGTCTGTTGTTGCCATGACACTTACTAATTAGTTCAGATCTCTTATTTAGTAAGCAATTTTATTTTTTTCTTCTTCTCACACATTATTACAAACTTCTCCTCAAAACAAAGGTCACAAATTCCTGATTTCGTGTTATGAAGGTTTGATTGACTTAGAGTACTCCATTCAATTGTTTAGTTTACACCTTTGTCTTTTAAACCCCAAATGTTCTTAGAGAGCTCGGTCTCTTTTCTGTACCTATCATGTCGTAAAGATTTGGAGTTGCTATCATATCGTTCCTTTAAAGGTGTTACTAGCCAATCCAATATAGTCCTTTGTTTTATTTTCTGTGTTGACACTATGCACGGTAAACAACTTATTTCACTAAGCATCTCCCGTTAAGGAGCAGTTACCATTGGATCTGCAGTTGCACATTTTTCAGGGGGTGATGGTTTTGCCTTACTCTTGATTTTGCGAGCATTATGTGATTTTATGGTGCTGGCCATGTTTGGCATGCAGGAGTAGATTACTTTGGGGCTGTGTAGCTTAAGTGCAATTTACTTTACTTTACTTATGTATATAGCACTGCTTAGGCATTGAGCACTCTCCTAGGCTGTTTATGATAAATTGTATTGTGTGACAGGAGAATTGTTACGCAGTGGAAGATGCCATTTGAGAGTAAAGATACTTAACCCTAAAAGAGCCGGGGGGGCGGAATCCGCCCCCCCCCCCC
>JXSR01S072768.1:86167-96564 GCA_000969725.1 Ophiothrix spiculata
TAGGGTGCACGGTTTGTAAAATATGCCATTTAAAGCATTTTACGCATAAATTATGCAAATTAGGTAATTAATTAGCATATTTTGCGCTGAAATTGTTGCTGGATCCAGTTCGGCTCCGGGTCTACCCAGTCATCAAATATCATTAACGTAGGGCATGCGGTTTCCGAGATACGCTCCGGACGGCGGACTCCGGACGCCGGATAGAAAATTGGATCGCTATGTCTCTTTCTGAAAATTTTCAGGCGAGACAAAAATGGAACTGTTTACTAAATGTCCCTTACGATGAAATATACGAGGTGGTTCAAATTATATATATTTCAAAAGATTTGTATGTCTGTTTGGTGATTTCTTTATATGTCTGAGCAACAGTTAGAGGTGCCCCCGAATGGGTGCCCTTTACGAAAAAATAGTGTACGCCCATCGATTGTGAGACTATAGATTACAGGCAAAACTATAAATATTATCTTTTGTTCTTATTATCAGTCAAAAATTTGAGACAGTTTAAGACCAAGAATGAAATAAATTATTTGCCAAAAAACAATAGACATCATTATTGGAAAAACGTACACCCCTATATTTAAACATAAAGCGTTACAATTGAATTAAAGTAAAGAACTGTGTGTCATATGTATGTGCACGTGCACATCTACACCGCGCCATAATTTTCAATGCGCAGATCCCCTGCGCACCATAAACATTGAGGTATTATACTTTAGACGTGTGCTTTAGACCACAGACAGAGGCATTCAGAGCGTGGGCTCAGCAAAGGACGGGGTCATGACCCGATGCATCTTTATCTGCGTGTGCGTTTCTTAACATCACAAAGCTGCAACTGTCGCAGTGCGTGTCACATGCGTGGCCCGTGTAGCGATTTTGAATTTGTTGTTATTACGAAGATACTCAGGATTTTTCATGAGATATGGCTGTGACCTCAAATCCCTCTTGAAATACACAGGAGGTCAATTGCTATTCATGGTCCAGGTTTGGGCCAGGTAGGGTCTGGGGTTCTAGAGTTATAGCTGTGACCTTGAAATGACTTGGGATGACCTCAGGTCACCTTAACAGACAATTTTAAGATTTGACCTCAGATTGACCTTTGATTACTCCCTCCAGATTACTCCTATAATACGTAATGGACCAATTGCTATTCATGGTCCAAGTTTGGTCCAGGTAGGTTCAAGGGTTCAGGAGTTATGGCCGTGACCACGAAATGACCTGTGATGACCTCAGGTGGACTTTTCGGACAATTTCCAAGATTTGACCTCAGATTGACCTTTGACCTTGGATGACCCAAATGGACTACCTCTTATTATACACATGGGGCCAATTGCTATACATGGTCCAAGTTTGGTCCAGGTAGGGTTAAGGGTTCAGGAGTTATGGCCAAGACCTCGAAATGACCTGGGATAACCTCGAGTCAACTTTTCGGACAATTTTAAGATTTGACCTCTAGATGACCTTTGACCTTATATGACCTTACCGGACCCCCTCAAAAACGCAAACTCGATCCTCCTCGGACCAAGATGCACCCACCCACCAAGTTTCAGGAGCATGCGACTTACCATCTCCGAGAAAATAGATGGACAGACAGACAGACATTGCGTTTTATTATATAGATAAGGAAGTGAAATCACACTCATTGAATAAAAGTTTATCTTCTTCCTTCTTTTTTCCTTTTCTTCCCTTCCCCCTTACTCTTCTTCTTTTTTACATTTTTTTAAACATTCTTATGGGCCACAAGACCCCGGGCCCGGTGACAAATGTCTCTTTTGCCCTCCCTTCTCGACGGGTCTGACTATGACCCGCCACTCACTTTTGTGAAAGTTATCATGATCTTCCAAGGATGACGTTTAACCTTATTATCTTCAACGGATAAATCGGGGAATGTGTCTGCGTGTCAGCTCCTTTTGTTACTATTCAACCCTGATACTATTATTACTGATCAGAGTTACAAGAAACTGTAATTCCTAGCAGCAACGAGGATATAACATGATACTTTTTAATCAGCAGTATCAAATCAATCAGATATTTTTGCGAGTGGCTATATTTGGCTGGTCAACCTGGTGGGTAATGTACCGCAATTTTACGATAAAATGCGTCGCAAGCATAGCCTCTGCAACCGGTAATCCAACCCGCCACACTTGCAAGTACACGCTGTCTGCGTGTAAAAAACAGGGAAAATCCGTGCGTTGAAAGAACTTTAAGCGTACGGATTCGGGAGCACGAAGACATGGCTTAGCTTTTTTAGTGCATGAGAAACGTTCGGTGCCTCCAGGCTGCAATCCGGCTACAGATTCATCACCAATACAAGTGACAAACGTGATTCCTTGAATCTTAATATTTCCACAATCTTTACTCCTGTGGTAGGTGCATTTAGGACATGCATATGATGCGTTCTACGCACTTTATAGGTGCATGGTTCGTGTTTACTATGCACTTACCCACGTGTTGTACGGACAAAGTACTTGTACTATGCGGATCACGTGCTTAAACCATGTGTAAATACGATCTCCGTACTATAGTGTGGCAACCGCGAAAAGATCGTGCGTTGTAAACACAATAAAAACATTTACATCTAAGCTACTAGGTACGCAACGCGTGCGTACATTGCACGCAACATTCACGGTCAAGCGTACGGACCACGTACTTTACTCTGTGCAGATGACGTGCGTTGACGAGTGTGCACCCGGTAGTTTGACACGCCGTTAGTCCGATACGCCGCTAGTCCGACTACAGACTTTCCCTAAGCCATAGGAGTGCGTCAGTCCGAAAATGAAAACCAATGCGCTAGTCCGAAAATAAAATGCATCAGTCCGAAAACGAAAAACTGCGCTAGTCCGATCTTTTAAATACAAATACACTGCGCTAGTCCGAACGTGTCTTTCACTTTCAGACTATCCCCGTGTCGGACTAGCGCCGTGCATTTCATTTTCGAACTATCGCCGTGTCTGACTAGCGGTGTGTCGGACTCGGAACGTGTACCCGTTGACGTACTCCCTCGGTGTTCTCGCACTTCCTTACTACGTTTAAAAACATGGCAGCCGTAGCCTCCTCGGAAGGCGTACAGACTTAAAATACGCACGACGGGCTATGACCAGCGCTTATTGTATCTGTCGTACACTAATTATGCTTGATTTATTAATGCCAGTTTATCGCTATAAGATGTACATACCGTCCAGGTAATTAAGGCTGTATCAGTGCTCATCTCAACATCTGTAATGGTAGGCGACTCTGTAGGCTCTGAAATCAGAAGAAAAAGAAGTAAAAGAAGACAACCAACAATACTTAAAATTCGTGTTTTACTTCAATTCTTCCAATCCTTCAATCACCGTCCTTTCAATCCGTCTTCTCTTAGTCCTATGTTTCGTTTCCATCATTTACAACCACCAATACCAAAACCTTCACCTTCCAGTCTACTTTTTTTCTCCGCGTACCTGTAATTTTTTGACTCTTTGTAACCATGTACAATGTAAAAGTAAGCAATCAAAAAGCGCACTGTTTGGCAATTAGAAAGTAGTTGTCTGATACAATGCTTATACTATATGTTAGAACAACAGTTATAACTTTCAAGTACAGATTAATGTTTAATTATGTATTCAAACATGCCATGTTGTTCATCGCGAATCAACAACGATGCATCTATGTGTCTGCGTATTTTTATTGCACGACGGTGGCTTTAACCACCCGATCGTGATAGAAATGCGCAGACGCGTCAGATACTCGTTGGCGTGTTTGCATACCTTTCAACAACGAAACTTTTCCAGAAAACTTTTCAATATAACAGATAGGCCTACTCATCTTCATAAAAATATTTAGCATAATTTGAAGCAAAATGCTAGTTTGTGAATGTTTGCTGTTTTCTATTTTCCAAAGCACCGGGCTTTTGCACGTACTATAACGCGCGATGAGCAGTGCGCCGACTTATGAGTACCAAGGCCTCCAGCCAGAACCTTCGAAGCAAAAACATTACCGAGAACCCCATTGAAAGCCCACGAAAATCGTTTGGCGATGGTTCCTTGGCTGGCGTGTTTTCAGTAAAGAACGAATTTGAAGCCGAAAATGAACTTCGTACGCGACTGTTGTGTTTAAATTAACTACAAATGTATTCAACAAATTTGCATACGATTAGCTTCTCAGAACCGCCATCTTGTCTCCCGCTTGCGACCAAATTTTCGGTTTGTATTGAATATACAGCACGACATTTGCACACCAATAAGTCAAAATAAACAAGGCTAAACAGCCAAGACAATTTTGACACAACTAAACTAAATAGAATTCTTAGGCTTAACTGCGTTTTATTGACAATGGAATAGTGTCGACGCTAGCTCTCAACGCTAGAATCTAATGGCCAAAAATTGAATGACAATGAAAAAATCTCCATAGAAGCTAATAATATCTCATAAGCAACTCCTTTTCATCTACCACAATCGATATTTGTTAATTTTAGTGGCCACCATACTTATATCTGAGGGTGAGGGGCTAGTGTCGAGCACCCAACGTCGACTCTGTTCTAGTGGCAATAAAACGCAGTAGCGCCTTACCTTTTTTCATATTCAAGACAAAACAGGCGTCAATTTACCAGCCTCACCTAGAGTCGAGTATCTTCACAAAAAGGTGATGGCTCCTTGGCTGGCGTGTGGCGTCAAAATTTCCAGATTTCTCGAGCTACACACATTCCGTATGTCGCTCTCAACAAAATTCACGTTTATTGTTATTTTAGTCATCTTTTGATCTAGATAATTTGATCAGGAAATACGTCTCACACCGAACTTTGATTCATTTGCATTATTGACACTATTGGAACTGTCTTTTGGTAAGCAAGTCATTTTTTTCAGCACTAATTTGCCTGTGCTACAACCTACATCTCTCCCAGATCTTCGTGACAAGGAGGTCTGATAAACTCTTTTGTTCGCGACAATCATCTTTTAATAGCGAAAGCCAATTATCAATGACAATGGCGAAGAAGTACTGCCATGATTGTCGCAAATCAGAGGTCTGTTTAAATAAGACAGAGCGATTATTTATTATGTGACAAGTGTGAAAGCAAAAGGAAATCTGTAAGTGCAAGGACGGAACCAATCAAAGATTCTGCAAGTACAGTTCCTGCAGTAAGACGGAAAGATCAAAACCCTCCCATAAAGTCCCCTAATAAGAAAGACAAAGTTGCTAAATGTCGCAGCAAGCTCACTATTGGGTAATGAAACTGATACGTCAGTGGAATACTTAATTCAATCTAAGCAAAGTATTTGATCTAAGTGTTATTTTTCAAAGCGTCTTGGGGCTATCGCAGATGAACCAACGTACGCGTGCTCAGTGTGTCTAAGCTAGTTTGTCTAAGCCACCAAAGAGAAAATGGACATGTAGTAGTTTACACGTAAAGTAGGGGTCTGAAAACGCTCTGTATCTCTGTAATTAATGATTTAAGCATTCTAGATTTAACTTTGTTTTCAAGGTTTGAAGCAAACCTTTCAGAAATCACAAAGAAACAATATGGGCATTTTATAAGACACAATAGGGCATTTTAAGCATCGTAGTAAAGGTTTAACATGCTACGTTTGAAAAAAAAATCCCGATATTTGTCTTTAAAATTGTCTGCAAAGGTCTCAAATCCGCGCATTTTTGCCGTTTTTATATTTTGAAATGTTTTGCGAAACTCTGAGAGTAAAATGTGAGCTGATTATAACACTTGTGGGACTCTATCATCACTAAATCATGAAAACCTGAGCGTATATATGTAAACATGTTTAAATCTTGAATATAAATACCAAAATACCCCCCCCCCCCCCCAAATTGCTCAGAAATAGACCAATTTATACCCGAGTGTAATTTTTGAAATTTCATGGTGTGCGCCTATATACGACCAAAATGCTGATTTTGGCGCGTTTTCCCTCATTCGAGCAATTTTGATGGCGCCTAAATTGTTCTTATATTACTAATATTACATGAAAATTGTTTAAAACATGTGGGAAGATTTTTGTTTTTCTAAAAATACCAAATATTGTGTAATTCAATTTGATTTTACTCATCAACTATGTCAGAATGACGATTTTGTCATCGCGTGCTTAGGGTGCACTATCCCAAATAACGTTCCTATACTTTTACACGTAAAGTAGGGGTCTAAAAACGCTCTGTATCTCTGTAATTAGTGATTCAAGCATTCTAGATATAACTTTGTTTTCAAGTTTTGAATCAAACCTTTCAGAAATCATCAAAGAAAGAATATGGTGACCGGCTTGTTTTCCCGATATATCAGGCGATATTTTGTAATGTTTTTGCCTCCCTGTCATAAAAAAGCCCGACTTGACCGAGTATTACTAGAGACACGCATATTTGTTCCATCTATAATTTCATTACAAAATGTTCTGTAGTGCTGATTTTTTCTACACATTCACAATTATCTCTAAATTAAATAATAAGCATAAAATCAAAATAAAACATAGTCCCGTATTATTTCTATATATTATAATTTAATGTCCTTTATGGTTTAAAAACCTGGCAAATTTGCCACTAGCGTCACTACGTGCAGCGATTTATGATATTGCGACCTATATGGACTTGAAAGAGGTTTCTTTTGAAAATACAGTGGTAAAATCTATACGCGGTGCCACTGTGTCCGATATCTTCAAAGAATTAGAAAAGCGACAAGATCTGGCTTCTTTTAAAGACATAATCATACACGCTTCTACAACTGGTATATATCCAAAAATATCGCAACTGACGACACCATGTCAGCTATCGAGGCATTGATAACATTGTTAATGGTTAGGACCCCCAGCACGCGAATTTATATATCAGCGGTATGTCCCCGATCCAAGGGTCTTGTCAACCACAGATAAAGTGGACACACTAAGTATAGCTTTGAAGGACCTTTCTCTGCGGTTAGGTTATGACTTTATCATGTTTATAGATGTCTGCTCGCAAATGGTTTATAAAAATGTGGATGTTGATGACTCGCAACTACATTCCGGTGGTCTACACCTTAATCAGCGCGGTGCGGCTATATTGACTTAACTTTTCGCGGCCGCCGTTCCAAGTTTGTACCAACAGACTTATGCTGGAATAAGGTAATTTTTTTTCGTAGTGTATTGGTTTTTCTTCAATTATTCACTGTTACGAATGAAATTCTCGAATTTTTGGCATAATTTATATAAAAGAACCAAAAAGATTACTTTTCAGTCTGGAAACTAAATGGTGAATTTATTACATTTCGCATGAAATACAAAATATTCCATCGCAGTGAGGCCAGTCAAAACAAACTCTGACATGAGAGTCGTGCAGGTTTCTGACGTCAGAGGATGACCCGTCGTGACCAAAGGTTGTACTTATCGAACTTTTGATGCCCAGCTGTCGCAATACAAATTGCAGGCAAGTACGAAGAGCCGATATTAGATATCTTTCGTACATCACATTAACATATACTTTTCTTCTCCTTATTTCTTCCCTTTACAGGCCTTACAGGCAAAATATATTTTTCAAATTTCATAAATCTGAGTTTTTATATTTTAACTAGCAGAATCGATCCAACTGACGGCGTTTTATCTTCTAAAACAAGATTGATGTGAGGGTTCAAATTTGGTTGCTTAAAAATTCTTACAATCGTTGATTTTTATATATAATGCCATATAATTCTTCTTCTTTTTTTGTCAACAACAAAACAATTCATATGCATTGTATTGGAAAAAACTCCAAATTGTTATAACCCCGTTCCAAATTTGCATTTGCTTTCACCGTCTTCAGATAATAAGGGTTCAAAACCAGCATTTTAAGCAGGTCACGTTTAAAAAAACAACATCTCGTGACCTTTATTTTTTCGTTTTTTTATTCGCAAAATGAGCTCACTAACAGGGTCGTTCCGATTAGACTGAAAAACGCAATCAATATTTCAAAGCAATGATCAGGGCCGTTCGAGGCGGCGGGGGGTGGGGGCAGGGACAAATATCAAAATATCGGGACGATATTTTACTACTTATACTAGCCCGATATTAATGTCCTGCAAATTTTTAGTCAAAATAAGCCAATTTTAGCACAAATAACAAGGTTTTATATCGATTTTTGGCTGAAAATAGCAAAATTTTCACGCGCTACACGCGCATTACAAACAAATTGACGGTATATACATCTGGACGAAACATGAATATCAGGACGGTCAATGTGTTTGCCCCCCTTGGCTTACATGCCTTCGTACGGTCCTGGCACTGATGATGTATAAATCTATTCACGGTCTAACCCCTCAATATTTGACAGATAAATTTCGTTTTATTCGAGACATGTTTTATGTTATATTTCTATTTATGAAAATTGTGGGTAATATTTTTAAAAATTGTTTATATAACTATAAAATACCGTTCATTTTCTCCATGTGCAATTATATTATTGTTGAAATGTTGATTTGTGCGCGAGGTGTGCACTGAAAATTTTGTTTCGTCATTTGACAAATAATAAATTGTCATGAAAATGGTCTAGTATGACAAACTATAATTTGTCGTGGTATTCGTCATACAAGTATTGAACGTCGAATTGAAATTAGTCATGAAAAACGGTCTAGTATGACGACTTTCTCATGTCAATTAGTCATGCTGAAAAATTAGTTTGTCATGAGAAAAAAATAATTTGTCATGCACAAAAATTAATTTGTCATGCAAGAATAATAATTTGTCACATAATTTGTCAAGTGACACTAGTTTTTAAGAGGTTTTGTCTTCGGTGTGAAATCAACGAGACGAAACACTCAGGTTCTGCTTGCAGGTTTTGCAATGGCTGTCTGGTCTAGTCAATCCAGCCTGGACCTCACAAGCGAACGCAAAGCGTGCACCTACGTCGCTCTCTTGTGATGTTCATCTAGATGGACTAGTCTGATCAGAATCTGATGATGAAGTATGAGTAAGCTTAAGTATGAGTAGGGGAATTCTGAGTCCTCAGTCCAGTAGTGTTGTTGTGTCCGACTCCGAATCCAATACGGTCTGGTCGGAATGTGATGATAGGCTAGGTATAAACCTAACATGGAAGTGTTGTTCTATCAGAATCCAAAGAGGTGTTGTCGCTAATTGTCCTGTTGTGCAATCGACTCGAGAATAACACGCCACGCCACTTCTTAAAGGTACGGAAACCCGTTATATACGATATCATTCGTCATGCAAATTCGTCAGCTCTCAGGTATGTTTAGTCGTGCTCAAAGAAGTTTGTCAACATAGCTTGTCATGCCTACATTAGTTTATCTTGACCTTGTCTCATGACAATGTGCATTTGTCAATTAACGAAAAATACATTTGTCAATCGTTCAAACTCGTCCTTCACAGATTTGTAATTCGTACAGTTACAAAAATAGTTTGTCCTGCATTTTTTTTCGTTTGTCATGCGCCCGCAAATATCGTCAAGTAACGAATAAGGGGAAATTCACTTGCATGACTAATTTATAACCCCTGTTTGACGACTTTTCCACCACGTTTGACGAAATAATGTTTTCAGTGTTGTAAGCGGGGAATTCAATATTGAGATTGATTGTGTGAGCGTAATTTAGCGAGTTTCAGGTGTGACCAATTATTCTTTAATGTGTAATGAATTGTACTTTCAACAAAAATGTAACGTGCAGTGGCTGCAATATTTTTTTAATATAATGTGAATTGAAGTGAATCTATTTAGACCTCATCTCATGAATTTCCTCAGATTTTTAACTTATGTAAATTGTTCTTCAAAATAGAATGTTCATGTTTTATGTTATAAATGTTGTAAGTGAATCTTAATTATGTATTTTATGAGGGGGTTTTAAAAATTTTCATAAGATGTGAACACAATGGTACCAAGGTAATGTTACACATATGACATAAAAATATATGGAATTTAAGGTGAGTTGGGGTCATTTGGGGTCCAAAAATATCTAAGGTCAAAATAGATACAAGTGGTTGCAAAATTTGTCACTTTTTCCATTATACTTTCATGAATTTTCGTAAGACTTGGGCACTAGGATACCCCTTTAGATGGTTGACATGTGACATGACGAATCGGGGGTAAAAGTATTTTAGGGGTAATCTAGGGTCATTATCTGTTTTAAGTTGAATCATCCTGACGGTGATCGGATGATAGATAGACAACTAAAAAGAAGTTTATCTCGAAAATACCAGATAGTACTTGTGGTGTATGTAGCTATATTGAATATTAAGCATGTTCTTAGTTACAAAAATTGCATCTGGAAAAAAAATCATTTTTCAAACATTATTTCTGCACACTTTGTATAATTGTGTATACTTTCTGCACACCCCTGTATAAATTATATTAGGATGGTTCCTTAGTTTTTACCCTTTAAGAATATACCAGGTGTCCCAAAAAATGGTTACATGTAGAAAAATGACCATGTGCTAAAACTATAGTAGTTAGGGAAATGAAACTTTGCACAAATTATA
>JXSR01S072779.1:8179-20784 GCA_000969725.1 Ophiothrix spiculata
CCCGCAAAGGCAGTGGAAACTATTTATCTTTTCATGATTAAAAAATAGTTAGGATTCACATTTTCCTGAGCAGATGGATTCCCTTTACCCTTTAAAGCATGGATATGATCTCAGTACACGACTCGCAGGTTTTTCTCCAGGTACTCCGGCTTTCCTCCTGCATTGAAAACTGAATTAAAAACATCTTGGAGCCCTGTTGAAGATAAGCTTCCTTTAGCTTACTTGGTACAAAGTACCAAGTACCAAGTCAGGTTTCCTTGGCGAAGGCTTAAACAAGGTGAATATGAGCTACAGACTGTAATAAGACGTCGTCTACCTAATTCTAAGATTAAATTCTATTGAACCATTTTGAAATCAGAATGTTTACTTATTTATTAACCGACTCTGAGCTAACACTTATCAATTATAGACGATCATTAATACTAAATTCAAAGACGTTGTAAAGTAGTCTTCTCTCCAGCATGCTGAAAATCGTTTGGTTTCATTTGAAAACAATATATCATGACCGCAGGAGTAGATTGTCTTCGTCACTTTGGCTCAAGTAAAGCTTCATTTTGGTTAAGTTAAAACTAGATTTAGCCTGATGATATCGACAGAGAAATAAGCCTCTAACTGGGTTTATAAGCTTGCTTTTCAGGTGATAATACTCCTCCAATCTTTTTAAGTCTTGTCATCAAATTAGCCCTTCATAATTTACTAGGTCCATATGCCAACTTAAAAACGATCTATTTTCTACTACTCTCTAAATGTAAAAAGAGTGAAAAAACGAGTGAATCCCAATTCACTCGAAAAAGAGTGAAAACCACTCAAAACAGCTGCATGCGCTAGTCAATCCACTCGAAAAAGAGATAAATCACTGAACTTTCACTCCAAAAAGAGTGAAAAAGAGTGGGAGTGAACACCACTCGAAAATCTATTGTCCTCCATTTAACTTTTTAAAGAGTGGACATTCACTCGCTGAGAGTGAACGTCACTCCTTTTTGAGTGAATATTTCACCATTTTACTCGTTCTACTAAATATTCACTCATAAAGGAGTGACGTTCACTCTCAGCGAGTGAGTGTCCACTCTTCAAAGAGTTAAATGGAGGACAATAGATTTTCGAGTGGTGTTCACTCTCACTCTTTTTTCAATCTTTTTGGAGTGGAAAGTTCGGTGATTTCTCTCTTTTTGGAGTGGATAATGACTAGCGCATGCAGCTGTTTTTGAGTAGTTTTCACTCTTTTTCGAGTGAATTGGGATTCACTCGTTTTTTCACTCTTTTTACATTTAGAGAGTACCTCAGATGATAATGTAACAATGTGTGTCGCATGCAGTAGCAATATTGCTGTGTCAAAAGCTATCTACTGTATAAATATATAACAATAGCAAACGATTTTGAACTACTCTAAGGAAAGTTTGACTTCTCATTAGAAACCTATAATATGTGACCGTCCAGCCCAAAGCTGCAGTAAATGCCAGCTCTTGTCATTTTCACATTTTTGATTATTTGCAAAGACCATGCTTTAAGGAATAAAATGACACATTAATGAACTTCACACGATTTCCAGAAGTCAAGTTATGGTCTGTCAAAGGTTGCCAGGGAGTAAAACGTATAACTGATATAAACGCGTTCAAAGATAAGTAAGCCCTATACTTTCTTTTGATCGTCTCAAGAATATGCCAATTTATTTCACATTTCCTATTATTTTCTTGAAATGAAACTTTGCTGGTATTTTGTCGTAAACACTAGGATTGTGAATCTGTCAAAAAATCAATTTCGGCAAATATTGACCTTTACATGTATTTTCATCTGTAGCGCAAAATGAAGTTTCTGGCATTTACTGCTCATACGGGCTGGACGGTCACATATGTGGCCAGGTAGAGATCCATTAACCAGCTCAGACTAACGAGCAACTAATGAAGCCACGTGCACTGTCATGAACAGGTTTATCAATTAACCATCGGATTTGAATTTTTAATTCTCATTTTGATTTAGATATTAACAGCATCAAATATTTACATTCCGATGCTTAGCACGGCGCCAGTCCTTGTTTATTTCATGGATAGAGACGCATCGCGCTAATCGTGCTTCTTTAAAGTAAAACCGCTCCATGCGTTTTAAGTGATGGAGAGTTTTAAATATCACTTAATTTGTGTTTTTATGAATTAGTACTGAAAACTCCTACAAATAAAATAATATATAATCCCGAGTGCCTATTAACAATTTTATCTATAACAAAATTGACGTAGATAAATTTGATCATTACTTGCCCTAATATAACTTTAGGTACCTATTTGGATGCATGATATTGCATTGAAATAGTTATGTGTTAATATCAACATGCACTTTTTATTTCTGTTTAATGGTTGTTTATACCATAACTTTTTCATAACCAAACTGAAAACCCTTTGTATGTTTGTTGTTGATAGTACATTAGTCATCATTTATATACTGAAAGTATAAGGGGTCCTACTTTATTAAGGTACATGAATAGATTTAGAGGGGAGATACCAGGCTTTGTATACCAGCCCGTGTAAGTGCGTCGTCAGACATGGAGCTCAAATTGGGGGTATTCGGTTCCACTCGACTCCCGCCAAATAAACTCCCGAGTACCGAGACTTGGTTACGCGTAGAGACAACCTGCGCAAATAATACTTTACGCGAATGATACGCCAACCTGCACGCAAAGCGTGTGTGCGTGTTTCAACATGCGCGCATTAAGACAAGCTATCGGCAAAAACCCGAATACCCCCAATTTTGTCTCCATTCCGGAATAAAAAATGGCGGCATGCCTTGTATCTTCCCCGTAAATCTATGGATGCATGGCTACTATTCTTAAATTCACTTATAGTTGTTGGATTTAATTCAGGGACCACTGCGTATTTGCTATAAACACGCGTTCACGAATTAAATCCAACAATAATAGCATGCTTACCGTAATTTGTTTATTGATAAAATGTTTCTTATTTGATAACTGTATATTAACAATGATATAAATGACCTCAAATATCCTGGTATTCTGCTCGATATTACTCTTTGAAATTTGTATTTTCAAAATATTTTTGCGGAAAATCGCATAATTCCACATCAGAAGGCTGCTACACTTGTAACAGCAAATGTTGGTTTTTTTTACATTGGTCAAACAATTTCAATTTAATTCACCAGTACAAGAAACCCCAACTCCAATAGCTCCATTCTGTAAAAATATACAGTAAATGCATACAAATCTCTGAAAAATGCTTTCACATCACTACACTCTTAGAAGGCCGGGATCAAATATACGAGTAGTTTTCGGGATCATTTTATTTTGATCCTTTAAGGATCACTTTTGATCCTTTAAGGATCAATATATACAAATGGATCAAATTCACAAGGATAATTTTTGATCCTTTTTTAGGATCATTTTATTTTTATCCTTTTTGATTACAATATCAAAGTTTTGATCCGTATTTCTGGTTTACTTTGATACGGAAAGGATGAGCTCATATTTGATACCGCGTTTGGATCCAAAGTATCTTTTGTTTCATATTTGAGTACAACCCAATATCAACTACACAGCGGGGAATGTATACAATGGTGTAACATATATAAATACGTTGATATCATCACACAGTCCGGCGTGGTCGAGTGGTTAGAGCGAAGGTCTCGTAATTACCAGCAGGTATGAGTGCGGCGTGGGTTCAAACCCTGCTAGCGTCACTTCAGTGTGATGTTTTTTGCAGGTCTTTTTTATAAGAAATATTTGATCCTTTTTCGGATCAAAAATGTTGATCCTTTTTTTGGGATCACTTTGATCCTTAAAGGATAAGCTCATATTTGATACCTAAAAAGGATCAAAATTGATCCTTTTTGTCTCATATTTGATACTTTCTTTCTAAGAGTGTAGTAACAAGCATTTCCATGTCTATATCCCAATCATATTGTCACATTTGACCTTGTAGTTGACTTTTTAAGACATTGTTAGATAATTGTTATAGTATAGTTGCAGAGGAGAACCCATGGAGTTGGGGTTTTCTTGTATAGCAACTACATAATATAACAAGGTCAAATGTAACACTATGATTGGGAATTTTTAGGGATGTGAAAGCATTTTAAGAGATTTGTATGCATTTATATTTTATAAGTACAATTTACAGAAGGGAGCTATTGGAGTTGGGGTTTTCTTGTACTGGCGTTTTCAATTGATAACTCACATTAGCAAGCAACAATAAAAATATAAGTATAAATATTATTATTACTTTTTTGGTTCATTTTTAATAGAAATCTTAAAATCAAACCTGGTGTTTGTTACAGTATAAGTGCTAATCATCGTCAACATCTAACTTGACGGTCATGTTCTCCATATGTTTCGACCATTTTCTGCTTGTTGCCTATTCGGTTCACGTACTTTTTGATTATGGTCATGATGGTAGCGGTAACGCACGGCTGCCGTCCACAGTTCGTTACTCAATCGCCATTCCTTACTGCCACTCGTGCCCCGTATTTAGAGCGCGTGCCACTCTCACGGTTATCAGTCTTTGTTTATGATATAATTGTATCGTTGCCCTAAATTTATTTCCAAGTCAAAATAATGGCCAAAATACGAATAAAAAGAGTTTCAAAGTACCAGATCACTTTCCTATATTTCAACGCCGCCATAATTTGTGTTCGTGTACATATAAATATATGATAACTCACATCCATAGTTTATTTCGGTCATGTATATTTAAGCATTTCATGTATACTTTAATACTTCCTCAGAACATCAACTATACGTGCTGATTAATTTGTGTCATGAATATTCAATAACAAAACGCGACAATCTTAGATTTATCAAGTTGAAATAATCATCTCTAACGAAAGCATATATATTTTTATCTTTACATGTTCGTGTAGTTCATAATTTGCACATTATACTATGTATATGACAGACTTGTAGTCGAGTCACCAAAGTCGAGTCCCAAGTCGAGTCGAGTCACCAATGACTCGAGTCTCGAGTCAAGTCGAGTCAATACAGACTCGAGTCTCAAGTCAAGTCGAGTCACTGGATACTCGAGTCTCAAGTCGAGTCGAGTCAATGTCATCTCGAGTCTTAAGTCGAGTCGAGTCTTCAGGGAAGAAGATCGAGTCGAGTCTGGTTATCCGTCGAGTCGAGTCAAGTCAAGTCCTCAAAATGTGATTTCAAATCAAATGGGGTCATGATATATGATACGTTTTGTTCATACCTTTCACAATACTAAACAAATAGATTATGTTTGATTGACTCCATGTACGAAAGTTTCGAACATTTACTGCCGTTGTGAAAGCGCTAAAGGTCCCCTGAAATTATGGTCCGGGGAATGTCATTCCTAGCCTATGGACCGGACCCCTGTCCCTATAACTAATAGTCTTAACCCGGACATTTATTCCTAGCATTGGTTCTACTTATGCCTCATATAAATGTTATACAAATATTGTATGCCTGCAGAGTGCAATACAAATCATAAGGTCAAATTTGGACTTTTCTATTTCTCGAGCCGTAGCCGAGTGAAATGGATCAG
Source organism: Ophiothrix spiculata (assembly GCA_000969725.1). Classification (NCBI taxonomy): domain Eukaryota; kingdom Metazoa; phylum Echinodermata; class Ophiuroidea; order Amphilepidida; family Ophiotrichidae; genus Ophiothrix; species Ophiothrix spiculata. The sequence goes on from JXSR01S072779.1 coordinate 13,681, forward strand.
TCCAACTAATTTGACCGAATGATATATTTCGTACTATTACACGTGCATAGGCATTCAATATTTTTTTTATATCATGATATTCTTGGTGTGTTTTTTCCTTTACAGCAAGTTCTTGCTAAACTGGAAATTCTTAAACTTACTGTGCAGAGGTGACGTCGACAGCCCGTGGACGTAACTGAGGGTGCTCGCTTCAAAATCAAAACTTTAAAACAAACGGTGCACTACCCTATAATCTTGATCATAAGAACCCCTTCAGCTCCACTACAAATCCTGATGTGGTGAAAAATTACAATGGCCCTCCTGTTAACCTGTTATATTTTATTCACCAGGTCAGCAAGTACTTTCATATTTTGAGTTTCCAAAACAGTACTTGTTTGCCATGTCTGGATTTGAATATGTTCTTATGATCAAGGTAACATGTTCTTATGATCGAGGTAACAGGGTATGTACAAATATATAAATATCACACAGGTTCAAGTTGTTTAATGCCGTGCAATAGAACAAACTATTGCACGGCTCAAATCATAACCGGACCATTATTCCTGGGGACAATAATAACTTCACCATGTTCACACCGTCGTTCCTGTATGAGGTACTTGCTCAGCGTCTTTTTGTGTTTTTTTATATTTTCGTTCAAATCAGAATTCTTATTCTGTTTTAATGATTGAATTTTCTGAGTACATGGGAAACAGCGGTTAAGTGATGTACAATGGAATGTTAACGTTATACATTTATGGTTTTCAAAATATGGACGTATGGTTGTCAGTTTGCACAGGTGGAGAGCCCACAAACAAAAATGTTTGAAGGATCGTCGTCGTTTCTTGATCTTTCAATAATTTAATTTTAAGAATGTTTCTGTTGGACGATTAAATTGTATGCATGATATGCATTATCAGTTAAAGACCCATGTACCGTATTGAGTTGGCGAAGATCTAAACAAATGCAAACCATGAGTTCATGCAGCCTTTAAGGGTAAAGGGAATCCATCTGCTCAGGAAAATGTGAATCCTAACTATTTTTTAATGATGAAAAAATAAATAGTTTCCACTGCATTTGCGGGAACTCGAACAATGGATTATGACAGGGGTTAGTCATGCATTACGAGGCGAGGGATCTACCGCTGAGCTATGCAGGCAGCATTGAGATCGTGAACTAAAATCTAAAACATAAACATTAGAATGCCGTATTTTTCTTTTGTTTACATAAAAATTGCAATTTTTGCCTCATTGAAATGCTCAACTTGTAAGTAAATTATGCGAATGCGTATATCAGACAAAATGTAGATAATGTAGATACTAAAAACAGGCAAACAAAGCGGGTTTGTTACATTATCATTCAAAATCAACACAACATATTTATAAAATATTATTTGTAATTTAATAAAAAGTATCAAGCCTACAATCTGTCAAAATTTGAAAACAGTGGAATCGTTCGAACATCATAAAATTATGAGGTTTCGGCGAAAAAGGCGTATTGACGTAATTTTGACCTTGATAATGGACGCAAAATCACTAGTAAAGTTTAATTTATAAACTAAAGACTCTATTCTATATGTACGTCAAAAATTGTGCTATTCTGATATGTGTTAGTAGGTAAAAACTTGCAGTAAAGATGACGTTCAGCCGAGCGGCACCCATTTAGGGAATGTAGCCTTAAGACACCAATTTGAAAGAATTTGCAATGGCAATCGTGACAATCGCGGATCTATGTCCCTAAAAAATAATGGAAGTATATCTCCCATACTTTATAGATACACATACCTTACCTGAAATTGTGAAAAGATAATGAAAAACATTACGGAGACGTTTTTCAATATTATCAAATTACTGTTTTTATTTGGTAAACGGTTTAACAAGTTTCAAAAAGTTTCATGTATACAATCAGTCTTCGTTTGATTTGGCGATATTCTTGTTTTTCATTTTTGTGTGTTATGCACCGCGGGTGTTATTTATTTTAGAAAATGGACGTAGGCAAAATTCTGAAGTGATTTTCAAAAATAAATGTATTAATAGTATTCAAAATGAAAGATTTTTCCATCGGTATCAATTTCGATGTGTTTAAATATTAATACCTTTATCCTTAAATAAAATCCACATCACTCGTAGAAATGATACAATTTTTCGGCAACTACACCGCATGCAGTGTGAATTGGAACGCGACAAGAAGTTTTCAAATTATAAACATATATAATCGACTTAGAGGTACATAATTAAAGGTAATCTATTGTAATATCGAGGGGGAAAAAACGGCCGCAGGCTTCAATAATACATCATGTAAGGTCTAAGAATCTCCTTTTACCTGTCTTGATGTAAGATCAATTTGTAGCCGGCCTTTCTCGGGTCTATAAGATTGAATCATTCACAACAATTAATCGCTAACTTATTAAGTTTATATGTTACCTAGAAGCTCGTTAAAATGTGTATATTGCCTTTTAATATTTGAACAACGTTTTGCATGTTTAACGAACGCGTGACTTGGTAGCAAATTAACGGGGCAGTGTTCTGCTTGGAATTGTTTCTCTACGTTGTTAGAGTGGATACTCTATAACCATGATAACCATGATTACAACAATTGGCGATTATGTGTAGGCCTAAATGTATTATAAAGACGATTAGTATACAAACTTCGGATAACAATGAAGTTTCATTCCTAGGATTTGGTAAGATCCGCTTTGGTAAATAATCGTTTAACGTTAAATTAACCTTATTTCTATAACGATTAATTTCTATTGTATCACTAATCCAATTTATGTTTTGGTTAAATTGAGCTTGGTATAGGTGACATTGACCATTATGCATATCATAATGCACTTCTCTGTGTTTAAAAGTGTACTTAAGGTGGCTTAGCACAGAAACGGTGTCGGACACGAGTGAGCAGATATCAGCGGTGGTGGACACAATTTCAAAGTATTTATCCCGGGCTTTTAGCGTACTTTTTGGCGTACTGTATATTGCGCTTTAATAAAATGCGATCTTACACGTGCAGCCCTGTTAATGTTGAAGATAAGCTTCCTTTAGCTTACTTGGTACCAAGTACCAAGTCGGGTTTCCTTGGCGAATGCCTAAACAAGGTGAATATGAGCTACAGACTTTAATAAGACGTCGTCTACCCAATTCTAAGATTACATTCTATTGAACCGTTTTGAAATCAGAATGTTTACTTATTTATTAACCGACTCTAAGCTTAAACACTTATCAATTATAAACGATCATTAATACTAAATTCAAATTCAAAGTAAAGTAGTCTTCTCCTCAACATGCTGAAAATCGTTTCGTTTCATTAGAAAACAATATACCACGACCGCATGAGTAGATTGTCTTCGGTCTTCGTCACTTTAATTCAAGTAAAGCTTCTTTTTGAGGGCCCTAGGCATAAGGACACGTCCCCCCCTAAATTTCATGAGGGGGGGACGGACCCCCTCAAAAAATAAAGAAGAAAAAAAGAAAAGGAAAGGAAATTGACATATTTGTTTTGATAATATAAACGTTAAATATCAAAAAAGGTTTGCGCGCTTCGCGCGAATTTTCAGATATTTGGTCAATTTTTGCGCAAATTTCAAGATTTTTTATATAATTTTTAGCTGAAATCATAATTTTCCTCCGACCATTTTTGGTCAAAAAAAGCCCCCCCCCCCCTAAAATTTTTAACTTCCGCCGCCACTGGCCCTAGGCCGTATTTTTGTGTCATATGATTTCAGCAAGCATCTGCTAATTATTCAATGTCTATTCTAATTTGCATTACAACGCATATTTGAGGAGGAGAAATATCAGTATTTTTAATATGATCAATAGGGATCATCCAAAATATATGGAGTAGTTATCGATTTTCAATCATCAAACATACGTTATTATTAGAAAATACATTGGAAGCTATTGGAAATGTTTAAAGAGCGAATACTTGTCGCACCATATATATTATTGCCAAAAACTTATTGAAAAAGTAAAAATCGACCCTTATCAAAAAAAAAGGCCATCTTGTTACACAGATGACAAATCTTTCATTTTTTGTATAAAGATTCCAATTGACATACACATTACGGTAGTAACTGGCTCCAGAAAAATTGAACACATTTTGGGGCAAAAAAAAATCGATATTTTGGTAAAAACAATGGCCGCCAAAATACCATATCTTTATTAAAATGGCTTGAAAGCGGCTTGTGCGACATTACTGTCGAAATGTTTCATTAAAAACGACTTTTAGAGCTATAATAAATATATATGGGTAAAGAATTATGTCATATGCATGTTTCAAATTCAAAATGGCCGCAAAAAAGCTTATTTTCATTAAAATTGACAAAAACAGCACTGAAAATGCCTTACATCCTAAAATAATCAACATAAATTAACATTTTGAGATACAACAACATCATTTGTCCCCTAATTATGTATCCAATATTCTTCAAATTAAGAATAGCGCCATAACTGAGATCCAAAATGGCCGCCAAAGTACGTTTTATGCGCAATTAATTAGATTGAAGTCACTTTGAAACAACATCAAAAGCACTAAATGATCAAAATGATCGATGGAAAATAACAAAAACATTTATACCCAATTCAGATTTTTAACAGGGTAAAAATCTAAAATGGCTGGAAAAGGATGTTTATACGCAAAAACACCACAATTTGCAAAATAATCATTGAAAACGACTATGATGATTACAACAGAGACAATTCTTCTAAAATAAGGTTGTGAACCTGTACCAACCCACATTGCGCACATAATAAGGTCCAAGATGGCCGCTAAAGTACATGATCATGCGCAAAAGTGGGTTAAACAGCCTCAAAACCCAGTGATTGTTCAAAATTATCAATACAAATGTCTGTGAGAATTACACCAATATACCGTATATCTGTGAGTCATTATATTATGGTGTCAATATGTTTCAAATTCAAAATGGTGGCTGTAATGAGGTCCAAAATGGCTACCAACATGTGAACTTTTACTTTAAAAAGGCTAAAATGAGTATTAAAACTATCTTAAAAACTTGAAATATTCAAAATAATCAATAAAAATCATGACTATTTGGTTTACAAAACAAACATTTATCCATAACTATGCTATTAACATGGTTTTAATCCAAAATGGCACCCATAACAAGGCCAAAAAGTACCACCAAAATACTCAAAACCTAGGAAAAACTTATTTTGCGGCCATTTTGAGCCACATTTTAGGTATGTATGAAGTTGAAGGTCTGTTGTGACCCCTTGGGCCATATTCTGTTGATATTGAAAAAAAAATTGAGCCAAAATATGTATCTCGGTATCAATCTTTACGTCATATTTTGCGCCATTTTGATTTTTAAACATATAGGGCCTATAGTACATAATTTATACTAAAATGTTTACGTTGCAACCCTCCCATTTTTTCGAATGATAATGTTAAATATTTTGGCCCGTATTCCAGAAAGGGGTTTAGCTAAATCAAGGTTTTATTTCTCGTCAACAGCACGATCACGACTCACTGAACTGGTTTAGCTAAACATCTTTCTGGAATACGGGCCTTTATGTTTTAATGTTGTTATATTATAAAGTTGCTACAACCCATTTTCAAAGCTGAAAATGGCATTTCACGGCCATAGTTTGGACCTCAGAATAACCGCCATTTGAAACATGTAAACAGCCTAATTTAGGGAGTAGTATTCCTCTTGCAACCCCACTGTCATCTTTCATTAAGAATTTATTCATTTGTGGTGTTTACGATGCTGTTTTAAAGTCGCTTTAACTCATTTTTGCATATAAAAATGTCTTTTAGCGGCCATTTTGGATCCTTACATGGACACCATTTTTGATTTCAAACATTTCAATAACCTAGTTTGGGAACAAACATTACTCTTGTGATTCTCAAACCAATTTTCGACCTATTATTTTGATCATTTGGTAGCTTCAACCCTTTTTGCGCATAAAAAAAACTGGCGGCCATTTTGGATCTCAGTACAGGTGCCATCTTGAATTTAAAACAGTATAACAACATAATTAGGGTTTAAATGATGTTGATACATTATTCTCTAGATTGTTTATGACAGTAATCACATAACTCCTATATTGAAAGATCTTCATTGGCTTCCTATTCGTGAGAGAATTAACTTTAAGATACTTATTTTAACTTGGAAGGCGCTGAATGGCATTGCACCAGATTATTTATTTAACCTTCTTGTTCCTCTTTATGTTCCATTTTGAAGCCGTAGACTAAGATCTTCTGATAAAACAGTTACGTGTTGTATTACGGGATTTATCTGCATTTGGAGATCGAGCATTTTCTTTTGTTGCGCCAATGCTTTGGAACTCAATTATACCTCTTAACATAAGAAACTTTGATTTGGAAATGTTATGGAGCTAGTTTTCTTCAACAATTGTTCCGTCAGCTGAATACCTGTGCAAAAAGTGGAAGAATTGTCGTCTGTGTAACGACTTTGACCATAAGGGCCGTAACTATTAAAGTTAAAACTAGATTTAGCCTGATATCGACAGAAAAATAAGCCTCTAACTGGGATTATATGCTTTATTTAAAAATCCTACAATCTTCTTCAGTCTTTTCATCGAATTAGCCCTTCATACTTTACTAGGTCCATATACCAACTTAAAAAACAATCTATTTTCAACTATCTACCTCAGATGACAATGTAACAATGTGTGTCGCATACTATCTGCAGTAGATAGCATATAATATTGGTGTGTCAAAAGCTATCTACCATTTAGAAATATAACAATGTCATCTACACATAAATGTCCCAAAAGAGCATTGAAATTGCTGTATACTATATCACAAACTTTCTACTGCCATTACACAAGTGCTGTTTACGATATCACAAACTTTCTATTGCCATTACACAAGTGCTGTATACGATGTCACAAACTTTCTACTGCCATTACACAAGTGCTGTATACGATATCACAAACTTTCTACTGCCATTACACAAGTGCTGTATACGATGTCACAAACTTTCTACTGCCATTACACAAGTGCTGTATACGATATCACAAACTTTCTACTGCCATTAATTACACAAGTGCTGTATACGATATCACAAACTTTCTATTGCCATTACACAAGTGCTGTATACGATATCACAAACTTTCTATTGCCATTACACAAGTGCTGTATACG